>QEPC01009171.1:1227946-1239011 GCA_003113815.1 Sphenodon punctatus | reverse complement strand
TAGAACTGCTGGGACAGACCTATTGTCTAGTTAATCAAAGCTAGTCTGAATGACCCAACCCTACAAGCAGCTCCATTTCAAGGCATATGTATTTTCTTTCAAATGACCTAAAAAACCTCTCTCTCTTTTCACATAACTCTACAAATCTAAAAGGGGCTAACCAAACTATGGTTTGGGTTTGCATCTAAAACATGTTTGACCATTTTTGTTACATTTCAGAAAACAAACAAACATAAAAGCCAGTTTTAAATAAGTTTATTTTACAGATCTGTGTAATACAGTACATCCTCTCTAGGTAAGCATGATTGTTCAATTTTCTTGTACACTCCTCTTATTAAAAAGGGATTTAAAGTGTCTTTTTCTAACCATGATTTCTACAATCGTTCAATTTGGCAGTTACTAAGGGCTGATATGTTGGGCAGCCTTATGTTGAACGGCTTTGTCCTTGTGGTGCGACTGTGGTGGAGGATCTAGTTCATTATTTGTTATATTGCCCCTTTTATTTGCATGCTAGGACCGAAATGTGGTCCAGAATTAATCCTCCTCCGTTCTTATCTCCCCTAGAACTGGTTAGCTTCTGTCTCTCTGATAAGAAACTCTTACATTCAGAAACAGTAGCTTGTTTTGCTTTTAGGGCTAGCTTCTTATGGAAAATGCTTACTCTTCCGAAGCCTTGATTGTATTTTTTATTGTATACTATGATATTTTGTGTCAATTTGTCTATAGTGAATTTTTGTTATGGCAAAGGCCAACACAAGAATGAAATCAAATTTTGTTTTTCGGGTTTAAAAGGAAATGGGAGGGGATTGCAGTTTATTTATGTTTTGATTTGATGTGTGTTTATATAACTGTTTATTTCTGTTTATTCAATTGTTATGTTTTTGTGTGTGTTAATTTGGGCCAGGGCAGAAGCCAGTACCACCAATAAAATATTTTAATTGGATTTGATCAAAGGAGTACTAGAACTTTCTGAAGCTACTCCTTTCTGAGCATGTGCAACCCAGAGATGAGTCACAACTGCCCCTTTCTGGGATTAACCCAGCCTCTTAAAGAGGTATTTCCCCCAATATAGCTGGGTTACATAAACTCTAGGGGCGCTACAGAAGGTATTAATCTCAAATGATAAGCCAGCAAGGTGAACACACAGTCTTAACCCCAAAACCTGGGTCACAAAACAATAGGAGTGACCAACCCTTTATGAGCAACTGGCCTTAAGAGATTGAAAGCAATGCCTCGCAAAAAAGAGTGAGCTGAGCTTTTTTGAAGACTGCTTACCTGAGGATCTGAGACACAGATGTTCTCTTTTATCCTTGCTTCCATGATCAAAGAAGCACTTGGGCTTTTCAAGAGACAGACTCAAAGTCTTCCTGAAGCGCACAGTAACCGTTGAGAGATGATCTGGTCTAGAACACAGAGGAGAAACATCCATCCGAACCAGTGCCTACCTGCCTGGCCATGAGATCATAATCCAGAACCTGTGTTCGCTACGTTTGAAAATACACTAGTCCCTCATCATAATACTCTGGAATATAGCATGAACTAAGCGTGAGACCTCAGTTAGAAACCTTCAAATCAAGTTTTCATTTAATTTTATCTGTTGTTTCTTGTGCAATCTAGAAGAGTTCTCATCCCTTCACCAACTTGATTAATAGCTATTTATGAATGAATGTCACCTCTAAACGTGTATCCAATACTTTTTTGAAACCGGTTACTCTTCACAAAGTCCTCTGGCAATGAGTTCCATAGGCTAATTGTATATTAAATTTAAAAAAAACACAACTTCCTTTTATTTGTCTTAAATCTGTTGCCAGTTAATTTCACATGGGGTTCCTTAGTTCTAGTATTCTAAAGAGGGGTAAATAACAGCACCCTATTTAGTTGCTCCTTGCTGCTCATGATTTTGCAAACTTCTGTCATAGCTCCCATTATCATCTCTTCTCTAACAGCATTAACTTATTGAGTCCTCACCCAGAAGCCAATCCATGCCTTTGATTATTTTTGTTGGCCTTTTCTGCAGTTTTTCTATTCTACTATGTCCTTTTTGAGAACGGCAGAGCAGAACTGCACACAATATTCAAGGTGTGGGCAGACCATGGATTTATATAGTGGCATTGTTATATCGTCTGTTTTACTTTCTCTCTCTGTCTTAATAGTTCTCATTGGACCAACTACAGTTGGTGGAGGTGTGAAAGCTTTCGGACCTCACAGGGTGGGTAACCCCAGACCTGCCTGACGAAGGACCCTGTGAGGTCTGAAAGCTTGCACGCCTCCACCAAGTGTAGTTGGCCCAACAAAAGATATCACTGTACTACTTTGTCTCTATTGCCTATATTTGGGACCAACACGGCAAACCCTGCTTCTCTACACTTTATCATTCTCAACATTCTGTTCGCCTTTAGGACCATTGCTGCACACTGAGTTGATGTTTACACTGAACTGTCTAAAATGACTCTAAGATCCTTTTATTGAGTGGTAACACCTAATCTGGAATTCAACATTGTCTATATGTAATTACGATTTATTCCTATGCGCAGAAGTTTGCACTTATCAATGTTGAATTCCATCTTATTCATTTTATTGCCCAGCCTCCATGGGGATTCCTCATGCCCCCCTGCAAGCCAGGGTACCCTCACTCTGTGCAACTTTTCAATCCAGAGTTGTGTAGGAATCACTCACCAACAGGGGCTGCAGCATCCTGGCTTACAAGGCAGGGCTTAATTTTGGGAGGGGCTTGCCTGAGCTCAGCCCAGCAATTAAATTCAAAGGGTGACTGAGCACTGGGAAATATTCCCAGTAGGAGCATATACCCCTACATTTGCTACCACAGCAAATGAACACTCTCTCCTAGGCTCTCTACATCTCTGAACTCATTCCTGTCCACTCCATGGAGGATGAGGTTTCTAATGCAAATGCCCAATCCCTGGGAATTCTCCTGGGGGATGCAAGGGCTGAATCAACATTTTCTTTTCAAGGGGATCACTGAGATCTCCAGAAATGTACCTGCTCCACTGAACCCAAGCATGACCCAGAAGCAGCTGGTCGAAGGGGAGAGCTCACCTAGCTCTTTCCAATGGGCTATTCAAGTCACCTCTTGAAGCAAACAAGGGTTTAGCTTGTCGGCGCACCCCAATGAGACACAGAGACATGAGTTGGTGTAAAACTAGCCGCACTCTTTATTCAAAATATGCCACGTTAGGCAGGTGGGGAAAAAATTGCTATCTGCAATTTTGGGTCCAATATGCCATTTAACTATTAGAACTTATTAACTCAGGTACTGCCCGGATGTGCCTCCCGTTGACAGTATCCTTTCAGCATTTTCCTCCCCTCCTTCGACAGGGCAAGGCCGAAGGGGGGGGACAACCCACTGTGGGTTTGAGTAAGAAGTAACGTGTCCACCGGGTCTGAAGACAGCGCATGTCCCTGCTGGCCCCGGTTAAGACACCACTTCCAGGGAGCTTGATCACCAAGCATGCAGTGCCCTGCATTACCCAGTGTATCATCTCCCCATCTCTTACTGAGATGACTCTTAACTATTTATTAACCTATTTATTAAACTTGTTGGCATATTGGACCCCTGCCACTAAGGGGTGGTCAAGAACCATCCCGACTCCCCACCTCCTAGCCGAACATTAAGCTCTCCAGCTGGCCTGCCAAGGCTGCCAAGTATATTTCATTCCCTAAGTTAGATAAGTGAACTCCATCTTCCCTGTATAATTCAGGCCTTCTGTGCACGATCCCCACGTGCCTGATGTTCGTCCCCCCTAAATCCCTCAGCCATTTTCCTACCTCTCTGTTAACATTCTTTCTCGTTTTGTCAACCCTTCCAGGGTTTCGGGCTCTAATCCATTTTATCCTGGGCACCCAATCTGTCCACACAATTTTAACCCCTTGAAACCATTGTTTAATTATTAGTAAATCTTGCTTTATATTAACTATTAAACTAACCCCTTTCCTATCGGGTAGATCATTCTCCCCTAAGTGTAATACTATCATTGTCGGTGGGGGGAGATGGCGTAGGCTACTCAACAATGGGAGAAGCTGCCTCCATCTCATCCCGCTCTTGCCCATCCATCTGACCTGCGCTTTGGTGCCTAAGCCTAACTGAGATCCCCATGTAGATGTTTTGGCAGCTGCTTCGGCCCATCGTACGAGGCTGTGGCCGATGATCCACACCTCCTCTCGTGTAAACCCGCAGGCCCAGGGTCCTGGTAAAATAAACAGGGAGTTGTTAGCTGTGGTAGGGTCGAATGTATTTCTTGTACGTGTGTGATCTCCACCTTCCCACACGTTGGATTGCAACTTCAGGCAATCCCGCTGCTGCTGCCATTGTTGCTGCCCCAATCCTAAAGGAATGGGATCCGAAATCCATAGCCGGGAGGCCAATCTTTTTTATGGCAGCTCGTAAGATCGTTATAACTTGATATGCTGTAGCTGGTATACCCGTTAAATGAACAAATAATGGGCCGGGGGTTTTTGGTCTAACCTCCATGTATTTTGTCATTTGAGTTACCGGGCATATGCTATCTGGTCCCCCTTTATATAGATCGACTCTCTGGCCACGTCCCCTTTGGTCAGTCTTTGACCGACGGAGTCGGAGTATTACTCTTGGTTGTACTGCCTCCAGGTCATCCAAGTAGAAGGCGTTCCGGGACAAATCTTTATTGGAATTAGTAACCACTTCACTTACCCTAAAACCCCCAAAGAACATGATGGCGTATATTGTTTGAAAGAGTTGCACCTCATAAGCGTTGTAACAAACATCCTTGAGGACTGCAACCAATCGGGTAAGAATTGGGGATGTTATGGGAGATCGTAATTTACGGGCCGCAGATTGATCCCGCTTCCAAGCCTCCAGCATATGTTTTATATAGAATCCATTGTCAGGAGACTGAAATCCATTCAGTCTGCTGGCAAAGTTAATGGCAGCGATCTTCCCGGCTATGGTCCCCACGGCTAAGCCTCGTTTGTGTAGGTCCAATACAAATTGAAGAACTTCAGCTTCCTCTATGGGGAACCCGGTCAACCAACCCTTACCTACCCTGAATTGTTGAAATTCCCTGAAAGCCCTACCATACGCAGCCTGAGTTCGAGGGGCCAATGCCCCTTGTACGGTGGACTGCACTTCTACCTCCCAAGGCTCCAGATTCCTTCGGGCAGCAGATCCGGTTCCGCACGAGCCTCTGGGGCCAATTCCCGGAAGCGGTCCATCTGGAATCGAGAAAGGGCATCTGCTATCCCGTTATCGATTCCAGGCACATGTCGTGCAATGAAAAGGATGTTATCTTTCAAACACGCCAGCACTAGTGCCCGGACCAACTGCATGACTCTGGATGAACGAGAGGAGAGTGAGTTAATAACATGGACTACAGCAGAGTTATCACACCAAAAGACAACTGTCCTGTTGGTGAATTGCCGAGACCATAAGAGGACCGCCACTACTATGGGGAATAACTCCAAAAAGGTTAAATCCCTGGTAACCCCCGTGTGGTGCCACTCGTCGGGCCATGGTGCGTTGCACCAGTGCTCTCTGAAGTATACACCAAAACCAAATCTGCCTGAGGCATCCGATTGAACCTGTAAGTCAGCTTGCAGAAGCAGTAAATCTCTCCAAAAGCTAATGCCATTGAATTTCGTGAGGAATGCCTTCCACACACCCAAATCATGCCGCATTTCGCTAGTGACCCTTACTCGAAAGTGGGGGGGCATTTCCCCCCTTAGCTTTTCGTATAGCCGGGATAAAAATGCTCTTCCTGGTGCCACTACTCGGCAAGCGAAATTTAAACTCCCAATCAAGGACTGAAGGGTCCTTACGGTGATTTTATGGGTTGCAAGGCATTCGTCAATTTTACTCCTTATACCCACTAATTTCTCTGTTGGTAGTCTGGAGGTCATGGCTTCAGTATCCAATTCAATACCCAGGTAGGTGAGCTTGGTCGTTGGGCCCTCGGTTTTTTCTGGGGCCAATGGCAGGCCTAACTCAGCTGCGAGCCTTTGGAATAAGTGCAGGGCGGCGCTACATTCTTTCGTCCCTGGTGTGCCAATTATAAGGAAATCATCGAGATATTTTGATACTGCGCCCCCTGACAGCCTTTGAACAAGAACCCATTCTACCAAGGTACTGAATCGTTCGAATATCGAGCAGGAGATTGAGCAACCCATTGGCATAGCTCGGTCATAGTAATACCCTCCTTGGAATTGAAAACCAAGGAGATGGAAGCTCTTAGGGTGCACTGGCAAAAGGCGAAATGCTGATTTCACGTCGCACTTTGCCAAGAGTGCACCCTTACCAGCAGCTCGGACTTTAACTACTGCTTCGTCAAAAGACGTATATTTGATGGTTGAGAGCTCCTTGGGTATGGCGTCATTGACCGAACTACCCCGTGGGTAGGATAGGTGATGAATCAGGCGAAATTCGCCTTCTGCTTTCTTTGGTACGATACCTAATGGGGACATTACGAAGTTCCACATAGGTGGGCGTTCAAAAGGTCCCATTACCCTCCCCTCCTGACATTCCTTCTCGATCTTGGCCCTTACCATGTCCTCCATCCCCACTGTTGACTTAAGATTTCTTGCTTCAGGTCGCTGACCAACATTAAACGCTGGTATTATAAAACCATTTTTAAAACCTTTAACCATGAAATTGACTTCCACCTTGTTTGGATGCCGTTGTAAAGCCCTTTCCAGTGCTTCAATTTTAATTGGGGTCGGGCCCTTTTGTATTGCGTGGTCCAGCAGGGGAGCTGGCCCCCCCTTTACCAGTACCTCCGCCCGTGCCATACCCTTTCTTTCCCCCTTTTTGCCCGGTCCGAAAGCTATTACTCGCTGGATGTCCACCCCCGCATCCCGAACATGTATGCCGGAACCTACATGATTGGTGATTGCACCGGCCCCTTTCGTTATGGTCCCAACAGGTGCCAGATGTGCCTTGACCCCCTGTGCGACCTTCTGGCCGAAAGGAATCATGACTCCACGCAACTCCGCCCCATACCAGAGGGTGCCCACTGTCCGCTCTGGGTGCCTTCGTGACATCGACCATGCACTCCAACCAGAGGTCGGATGCGTGGATATCCCACCGAAGCCCGGGCGTAGTGGCGGCTCTGTGGCGAAACGCCTCATCGTAGCGCAGCCACGCGCCCACCGGTCCCGTTCCATAAGCGCGCCGAACTATGTCGGCGTACTTATAGAGCTCTAGCCCTCTGCTGGGGTCAGCCTGTAGGATCACCCCCATATATACGGCGAAAGCCGAGGTCCAATTGGCCCAATTACGATCTGCTTTTGGGCGCTTGAATTTTTCTTTCTCCTTTCCTTCCTCGGGCTCGGAGTGATCCACAATTGGATCACTGAATAATAGGGCATAAATATCAACATACTCCCCCTTTAAAAAAATTTCTTTGACAGCGGGCAATAGATGTGCCCCAAATGGTGCAGCCACGCTGGGGATGGCCCCCCCTGGGGGTGGGGGTGGGAGGGTTCCTATTTGCCCTTGTGCTATCGACCCAGGTGTCGTGGATTGCTCCCCGGATGCCCTGGTGAATGTTGGGGTTCCTGCCCCGTGGGGTGTTTCGTCTTGTCCTGTGCCTCCGAACGGTTGGGTACCCCCAGGGCCAGCCGGTCTCTGAGGTGTGTCGATCGGGTGAGACCACAATCGTGGGTGACCCGTCGAACCGGCTGATGGGGGAGGCGCCGGTGCCACCCACACCCAAGCCCCATTCAACGACATCAGTTGGGGGACATTTACGCCCTGTCCTGGTCTACTCTCAGCCCCCTGGGTTAGGCCCTGTAACGCGATGCCGGAGCCCGTAGCCCTAATCACTCTATTCCCCTCCTCTATGCATTGTTCACCTCGTGTCGATGCAAGTGGAACTGTTCGTGCGCGGATCTCCCCGGGTCTCGCGGCCTCAGCTGATCTTCCTGCGCGTAACTCCTCCTCGATGGCGCATAGCCTTCTCCAAATAGCCGCGTCTCCCCCTTCCTCGTTGCCTTTGGCTGCTTGAATTCGCCGTCTGGCCGCTGGGGGCGAGCCATCCTCGTTCGAGGGTCTGGAAAATATAAGGGGAGCGGGCCCCCCACTCGAGGGCCCTGGGCCCAGGTCCCCAATCCGCCCCATCTGATCCCGGTACTGGGCTAGACCGGGCACCCCATCCATTTCAGTGACCCCCTGCGTACAGCCGCGCGGGCCATTGTCTCCCCCCATTCCCATGGAATATTCCCATTGTCTCCTGTGGCTAGCCCTTCCAGGGGGGTCCCATGTAATGGTGCAGTCCCCCCTCTCCTCATCCGGAGCATTCTGGCTCTGGTTGTAATCCTGGATTTCTGGATCAGCCTCTTGCCCCCTTTCCAGCCCAGGTTGTATGTGAGTCTGATAGGGGCAGCTTTCGTATTGGCTGTCCCTATAATCGGGCTGGTGGGCCCACAACCCTTCTCTCTCTCCCTCCAAGTGGGGGGGCGGGGGGTCCCCCCCATCCCCTTTGGGAATTAATGCCTCTCCTAACCTCTCCTGGGGGAGCTTGCTCTATCCCCCCTGACCTTGTACCACTGGCTGGGCAAGGTGGGGCCTCCTCTGTTCTGTCTCGCACCCCAGGGGGGAGGGGGATCCCCCCCATCCCCCCTTGGGGATTGAGACCACTTGTGCCCTCCCCGGGGTTTGTCTCATTTACGCCCCTTGCCCCCAACTCGTTCCAGGGGGCTTCCCTCTGGTTTACTGGCCGGGCCCTTAATAGGGCCTTGCATTCTCGGAGCCGCTCCATCAGGGCGGCCCGGGTTGGTATTGACTCACCAACTTCGCCTGTGGCCTCTGGAGAGGCGCTCTCTCGGCCTTCCTGATGCGGCGGGGGGGCCTTCTTCTTCTTGTTTCCCCCTTTCGCATTTTTGTTAGAGCACCCCATGCCCACGCTCTAAGTTTCCCGCTCTGAGGGGAGCATGCGCCACCCCGTTCTTGGGACGGTTGCCCTGGCAACCCTGAAGGAGCGTGCAAACGGGCTCTCTAACTAACGAGCTCCGTTCACCCGGCCATCTTCTGTGTCTCCCCTCACAGGGGAAGGGGGGGGGGACACGACAATCACCCCGTCGCCGCCATTTTGGCGGCGAAGGGGACTTCTGCAGAGGAGCTACTTGGTGTCCAACTCCCAGAAGACAAGTGAAGTAGGAGAGGCAGTTGCATCACAAAAGACAAAGCAACTCCCTGTTGCCATGGTGACAAGGGAAGCCATCCATCTTCAGGGACCTAATCCTGATTTTCTCCACCTTCTAACTTGAGCCTGTGCTCACTTACAGGGCAGAGCCAATCTTCTTTGTTGGCTACACTGGAATCAGTTTTTCAGTACTTGTGACTATTTCGAACTAAGTTTCTTCATACTGGAAAGTTTCTCCTTCAGCAGAAATTTCTCCCAGCTGAAAGAGTCTGGGACTGACTGGTCAGAGTTAAGGATGTTCGGGAGCCCTATTTGTCCATTTCCAGAGTTTAACAGGTTTGAGAAGCTTGTCAGTTTAACTCTGGGATTAATAGTCTTGGATTGAGGATGGCATGACTGCAATATTTTTGGAATGTGTTTTACACTAGATTAATGACATGCCCGAACTGCACTGGGACAAAGCTTGTGTTTGGGAATCCTGCTTTCAGAGATACATAAGGACTCAGGATCCTCGGGGTGGAACTTTGTGAATAGCTGAAGGGTCAAGGGTCTGGTATTCCCCAGCACTGATGCTACAACCTCTTGGAGGATCTAGTGTGTCCTTCACAGGCATTTATATTGCTCTCACCACACTTAGGTTGCCACTTCTCATGATGTGATACAGAGACTCCCATTTTAGCCAGCAGGAGTCTCACGGGCAAACCACGAGACGTGGCAACCCTAAACTGGAGACCTTGCACTGGAACGCTCAGGGCTGGTTTGAAAGCACAGGGACTGCCATAGATTCCAGGGCAAAGATATAATTCTATGGCATCTCTCGTGGCTGCAACGGCAGTGATTGCACTGAGGGGGTGGGGGGGCTTACACAAGTCATTGGCCAAGTAGGAAAACTCCCACCCTATAAGTAGCTGTGTTGCATCCTGGGATGAAATATCCTAAGGTGCATCACTCTGGAAGGGAACCATGACTAGAATGGAGATGGTCTCTGCTAGAACATTGCTCTCAGTTGTCCCGTGTTGCACAGGATACCTGGCAGCAATTTTGTCAGCTCTCTCACAGTCCTGGACAATTAGTACAAAATCCTGCATTGAGGCGGGTATTGATCCGATGAGGGGCAGGGAAAGTGGGGGCAGGGCTAGACTCGGAAAGGCAAACTAGACACTAGCCTTGGGAGCAGTTTGAAGGGGGATGCAAAATTCCCCATTTGAAGTCAGCGAGAGCCATTAGCCTCACTAGGTTCAGGATGCAGGGATTAATGGCCCATCCATCTCCCCCACCCCCCACCCCATTAGCTCAGGGCAGGACTCTACCTCCACCACATGGAGAGGACTACAGTCGTTAGCATTTCAAAAGGAGGAAGACATAAGGGAGATCAGGTAGGAACAAAAGCATTTCGAAATGGAGAGGAAACTTATTCAAGGTTGCATGAGGCAAGCAGGCTGGAAGGGGGGCTTCTAAAGACTTCTAAAGTGTTCAAAGTATGTTTGTTTTTTCCCTCTTTTTTAAGATGTGGACAGAGTGTGTGGGAATGTGTAGGTGAGCAAGCTGTCTTAATATATGCCCTGAAATCTGGATGATGAATTAAAGCAAAACACAAAAATATTTTCTTCTCTCCCACCGGCCAATTAATCTGGCCTGTGGCTGGGTTTGTTTGCTTTTTATTTGGCACCTTTCAAGTTCCCTTCCAGGGAGAAAAGAGGGGAGAGGGTGGGACAGGAGAGAGGATGGTGACGAGGTGAGGGTTATGGGGGTGGGGGTGGTTCATTTCTTGTGCTTGGGCCCATTCCAACCTAGCTACTAGGGATGGGAATTCCGGATCTACCGGTATCCGATAATGCCGGTATCGGGCGTACCGGCATTATCGGATTCGGCCCGGTAATCCGGCCCCCGGTACCGGATTTCAGTGTGCCGGTTTTTTGCATTGCAGCCATTTT
>QEPC01009171.1:1172864-1193327 GCA_003113815.1 Sphenodon punctatus | reverse complement strand
CGCCCTGGCCCAGCCAATGGCCCCAGCCAACGGCCAACACCCTTTGGGTGTCAGCCTTCAGGCTAGCGGCCACAGAGCCCCACCCTGCATGTTAGGACCTGGGGAAGGGGAAGGAAAAGCAGAGTGGCAGCAAGCTCCTCCAGTCAATGCAGCCCCACTCCCCCCAGCACCAGACACAGCTTGCAGCTGCCCACAGGGCCCCGCCCTGCATGTTAGGACCTGGGGAAGGGGAGGGAAAAGCAAAGTGGCAGCAAGCTCCTCCAGTCAATGCAGCCCCACTCCCCCCAGCACCAGACACAGCTTGAGACCATTCCTGGCATTGACGGAGACTATCAGCTCCTCCATGGCCACCATCAGCCAGGTGACCCCTCTGGTCCAGAGTCTCCACAGGAGGCTGGATGAGATTATCCAGGGGCCAGATTGTAGCCCTCAGGGCAAGAAGCTGGTGGCTGAGGCGGTTGCCCTGGTGTGGCAGCTGAAGGCAGGGCTGAGGGCGCAGTTTGATGAGCTCCTGCAGTGGGAGGACTACGTTTTGGCAACCATGTTGGACCCCAGGGTCAAGGGCAGTGTGTCACGCCAGACACAGCTCTATGGCCACTGGAAGGGTGACCTGGCGGAGAGGGTCCGGCGGGAAGAAAGGGCTCTTGAGAGTGCGAGGTGGTAGCAGCAGCAGCAGGACTCCCCTGGGGATGGTGGGAGTGGGAGCAGCCACCCCTTTCACAGCCAGCAGGGTCTATCCCTGCCCCCATCCCTAGCAGTAGAAGCACCAGCAGCAAGCTGAGCAGCAGCAGCACCCCTATGGCGAGCAGCAGCTCATGTGTGCAGGGCACTCTGGCGAGCATGGGTTCGTGCACAGCAGGGCAGGCAGCATGGCTGAGGGCAGTGGTGGAAGTGGTGCCCAGGCAGAGTTACGTGAGGGAGTTCAACAGCGCCTCAGGAGCCGTGCATAGAACCCAGCAGCCATCCCTTGGCCTACTGGACCAGCAAGACCAACGTGTGGCCGGCCCTGTCCAAAGTGGCCACGGGTCTCTTGTCCTGCCCACCAATGAGTGTCCCCAGTGAGCTGGTGTTCTCAATGGCAGGGGAACATTTGCTCGCCACACCGCCTGAGACTGGGGGCCAAGTTGGTGGAACAGTTGCTGTTCATCAAGGTGAACCTTCCGCTGCTGGGATTCCCTGAGCTGCCCCTCAACATGGATTGATGGTGCAGTGGCACACACCATCCCATGTCAGGGGCAGTCTTGGGACGGGGCTCCTCCTCAATCTGGGCTGCTGCTGCTGAGGTGCTGTCCCTCCCTCCCAATGCTTGCTGCCTGCCCTGCCCCTCTCTCTCTCTCTCTCTCTGGCCTCAGCCAGCCTATATGACTGATCTCATGATGCTGGGTGGCATTGGGAGGCTGGAAGCCTGCCAGCCGGCCTCTAGCTAGAAGATCTCGGTCCACCTATCTGACTGGCTCTCTCTCTCGCATGCTGCACAGTCTTTGCCAGCCTATCTGAGTGCCCTGCCAAGGTCCCAGCCTGCCTTTCCTACTGCCTGTCATACCACGCTGCGTGTATGCCCACCCTGGTTGCCAAGTTCGAACCCTGTCTCAGCCTGCCTTCCGCTGCTCATGCCACGCTGCCTGTCTGCCTGCCCAGGTTGCCAAACTCAAAGCCTGCCTTAGCCTGCCTGCCTCTCATGCCAAGGTGCCTGTCTGCCTGCCTTGGCAACCTGTGTGATGTGACCCACTGGCCTGGTAATCCCACTGCTGCTGTCTGCTGGTCCATGGGTCCTCTGCCCTGGAAAATCCAAATGTGCCCATGTAATCCTGCTGCTGCCGTCTGCTGCTGTATGGAGCTCCTCCCTGGCAAACCCTACCATCCTGGCTCCATGGGTGCTGCGTATAGGCAAATCCTGCTGCTGCCATCTCTGCTGTTCCATGAGTTCTGTGCCCTGGAAATCCAATGGCTGCTGCTGCTGCTGCTGCTGCTGCTGCTGCTACCACCTGACATTCCTGTCCCAGCACCCACCATCAGGATTCTGGAGCAGTCATTCCATTCACAGGGAGCCATCATTCCACCGCATCAAGAAGCAGCCACTCCAGCCCCAGGACCAACCATCAGGGTTCTGGGGCCTACGTTCCAGACAGGGAGGGCTGTCGTTCCACTTCACTATCTGCCAATGCTCCACCAATGCCAGCCAGCCTACATTCCAGGCAGGGAGGGCTGTCATTCCACTTCATCCAGAAGCTGCCACTCCAGCTCCAGGACCCACCATCAGGGTTCTGGGGCCTACATTCAAGGCAGGGAGGGCTGTCATTCCACTTCACTGTCTGCCAATGCTCCACCAATGCCAGACAGTCTGCAATGCCCAGCCAAGTAGGGGTGCCATCCGCAGTTACTGTGCCCTAGCAATCCAATGTCTGCTGCTGGTACTACACGTCAGCCATTTGCTCCTCCCTCTTGTAGATGGGCATAGCTCAGATGAGTGCGCCAGCGGGTGGGGGATGGGTGTCTACAAGATTCACCACCAGGCAAGGCTTGACCAATTTGCAGTAGAGCTTCTTGAGATCGGTCGAGTACGATGCCAGCCTGCAACACCCAGCCAAGTAGGGGTGCCAGCCACCAAGCCCTGGCCGGGCCTCTGCTGCTGCTCCACCGATGCCTGGAAGCCTGCAACGCCCAGCCTCTGCTGCTGCTGCTGCAGCCGCTGGGTCTCAGACATCCAGCCATGCCCCCATGGGCACCCCCGGGGGCCAAGCGCCGAGCCTGCCTGCCTAGGCAATCCTGGGTGCCAAACCCCAAGCCTTCCCAGTCTCTGCTGCTGCTGCTGCTGCTGCCGTGTCTCCAATGGCCTGTCATGTCCCCACGGGCACCCCTGGAGCGCCCCAAGCCTCCAGGCAGCTGAACTTTCTGACCGTTTGGGGGGTCTGAACTCCACGGGACCGAACCCACAAACCCGTACTATGTTTTTAGTCCGAAAGTCAGAACATCCAAACTCCTGACTGTTCACACATCCCTATTGCCTAAATATAATGGCTTCCTTGTTCACTGTCTCTTGTCTCCCTACTGCCTCCAAACACAACCACTGAGTTTCAGGTACTACCAGATCGCCTAGTCAGTTTCAGTTTCTTGGCGTAGCAAAATGCCATAGCAAATAAAGGTACAATACAAAACCCAAACAGGTAAGTAACTTGAACCAATCCAAACGTAAAAAGCACAAAATAGAATATAAATAAGTAAAAATTAAAAAACACACAATATAAAAAACAATTGCAAAGAATTAAACACCACTAAACACCTCTGAATGCAAGAAACTTCTGACGAGCCTCAAACACATGAAGTAAAAAAGACATGACTGCATAAGTCATAAAGTCAGTTGAGTCGGAAACAAGGTAACGGGAGATTTCTAAAGGCGTTCTGCCGGGCAAAAAATAAACAAATTTAGATAACCAGAGCTCCCTGGGACGGTCATACAAATGACAGGAGCACAAAACATGCTCCAAAGTCTCCGCCTCCAGACCGTCAAAAGGACACAGCCTCAGGTGGAGAGGGGTCCTAGCATAGCGCCCCTCAAGCATCCGGGTGGGAAGAACATTCAGTTGGGCCTGAAAAAATAGGCAAATCCTCCTAGATGAGCAGTTAGTTGACAAATACCTAGCAGGCTTAGCAAAGTTAGTAGACACAGAAAAATGATGAAGCAAAAATGGGCACTGAGCTGCACGGGCAGAATCCTCCTGCCGACTAATATCCAAAAGCCTGACCAAAACTTCTGCCTTGGCGACTTTTAGCTCCTTTGATGGGAGATCAGACAGGGGCAGGCCCATGGCAGAGATCTTTGAGGAAACCAAGCAACCCCAGGAGCTGACAAAAGAATCTTCCCTCAGATAGGAAAGCAAATCTGGGGTTACAGCCTGCTGGATGCGGATCCAGAGAGCAATTGCCTGGAGCCACGGGTAAATATTCCAAGAGCATTTGTCAAGCTCCAGGCTGATGGCTGCAGATGGAACACAATTAGGGATCCTCAACAGGGAACGAAGATCACCTAGTCTTGTCCCACGCATATGACAGATCAACAAGCCCCACCTACTACTCTGATATAAAATTCCAAATCCTAACTAACTTAAAAAGAATGCAGCCCTCAGAAACAAATTACAGCATGTCACAAGCAGAGAACAAGAGAAACCAAGAGTCACCACTGCCAGGAGTCTGGGCAATGGCATAGTTAATTTGGTAATCTTCCCAAATTACTCAGTTCCCACTAGCAATTACACAGCCTGATGATAACCAGTCCTGAAAGGAGACATGCAAAAGCAATTTCAGCAATGCACGGGAGGTGCTTGGGACGATGAGGGAAACCAGTTGTGAATTAAATCCTTGCCTGTCCTGGTTGGTGAAAGGCAGTCAGGAAATGTTGTATCCACTGCTGGCTGGGGATGTCAATGCCTCTCTTCAGGAGGCTAGGGTGCTGGATGCCTTTAAATAGCAGTTGTCCAACCCCTGGTTAAGAAACCATCTTTGGACGGTGACTCCTCAGCCAGTTATTGGCCTGTCTCTGAACAGATGGTTGCCCAACAGCTTCAGGCTCATCTCGATGTCATCAGATTCCTGGACCCATTACAGTCGGGTTTTCATCCTGGGTATGGCTTGGAGTCTGCACTTGTGGCCTTGGTCGATGACCTACACCTAGAGATTGATTAAGGGAATTCTACCTTGTTGATCTTATTAGATCTTTTGGCAGCCTTGAATACCGTAGATTTTGAAGTGTTGTTGACATGACTGCAGGCCCTGGCGGGGTGGGCTGGACTGCTCTTGAGTGGTTCCGCTCCTTCCTGTTGAGGACGTCCCAGAGAGTGGTGATGGGCAATTGCCCATTCCTTTCAAGGCCTCCCCTGAGGGGTTCTATTCTGTCTCCCCTCTTGTTTAACGTGTATCTTAGGCCATTGGGTGAGGTCATTTGGAGGTTTGGGGTAAGGTGCCATCATTACGCTGATGACACCAAGCTCTACCTCTCTTTTTCATCTGAGTCAGGCCCTGCAGTCTTGGTGCTGACCCAATGACTGGTTACTGTCAGAGACTGGATGAGGGGAAACTGATTGAAGCTGAATCCGGACAAGACTGAGGTAATGATGGTTGGCCGGCCTTGTGACCTGAATCCCAACTCCTTTCAGCCTGAAAGGAATTGGGATTCCTCTTATTGATAGAGTTCAGCCCCTCCGGTCAACCACATTCGCAGCCTTGAAATACTTCTGGACCACCTGCTGCACCTGGATTTTCACGTGGCGGCGGTGGCCAGGAGTGCTTTTCACCAACTCCATATGGTGAGGAGGCTGCAGCCTTTCCTTTCTGACTCAGATCTGGCCACTGTCATCCATGCTTTCATCACCTCGAGGTTACATTATTGCAATGCACGCTACGTACGGCTGTCCTTGATGACTGTTTGGAAACTGCAGCTGGTGCAGAATGTGGTGGCTTGGCTCTTTTTGTGGATAAGATGCAGTGAGCACATGATACTGGTGCTCTGAAGTCTGCACTGGCTCCCTATAGCTTTCTGGGCACAATTCAAGGTGCTGGTTTTGACCTTTAAAGCCCTAAACAGTCTGGGCCCGACAAATCTGAGAAGACCGCCTGTCTTCCATGCCCCACTGTGGCCCCTGCAATCTGCCGGACGCAACTCCCTGTGGGTACCGTCTGTTAGTCTTGTTTATATGGCGAGGGCTCGCAGGGAGGTGTTCTTGGTTGCTGTCCCAATGCTTTGGAAAGGAATTCCATTCCCTTCGGAGGTTCGTTTGAGCCCGGGCATTTTCCAGAAGCAGTGTAAGACCTTTTTATTTGAAAAGGCATTTGGTGGGTGGGGATAGGAGACTGGGATAGTTTGGGGGGGGTTGGGAGTGGTGATAGGATTGGGTGCATTTGTTGGGGTTTGTGGTAGAGTTGGGGTGTGTGTGTGAATTTTAATGTTTTTTATTATCTGTAAGCTGTCCTAAGCCTTTGGGAAGGGTGGCATATAAATTTAAAGAAATAAATAAAGACAGTGCTTCCTAAACTGTGAGTCAGGACCCCAAGTGAAGTCACACCATTGTAATCCCCTCAGGGCAGGGACCTTTCTCTAATAATGAGTGTTTAGCATCAGCCACATTGCTGGCACTCTATGAAGAAAATAAATAGCTAGCAAACAAACAAATAATAATCAATCATCATCGTCATCTGCAGATGGAGTAATAATCCCAATTGATTTGATATACTTTGCATGTCTTTGTTGCTGTCTAGGGCCCCAGGACTATATCTAGACCTCAAAAATGTGTGGAGGTGTCCTCAGGAAAATAGTTTAGGATCCACTGCATCAAGATTAGCCCAGGCCCATTTATTTCACTAAAATCCCAGAGCTTCTCACTAAGGTTGCTTTTGTTTTTATTAATTATTATTATTAATAATTATTATTATTATTAGCATTAGATAGCACCAGCAATGTACCTGAGAGCTTACAATCTAAAGACAGGGGGAGGGGAGACAGGGAAGGGGGAACAGAGGGAAAGACAAGGGATGCAACATTCATGAGGATGCGAGAACTCAGGTACACGTTCTTGGCTTGGTTACAGTAAATCTCATACCCCGCAATCGGAAGAAATTCTTTGAGTTAGATTTTTAAGAAATCAAAGCATTTAAGAAGTTGACAAACTACAACATAACCCAGTAATGCCTTACACCAGTGGATCTCAAACTTTTTTGAACCACGCTGCCCCTTCATATTGCCTGTCATATTTGATTCCCACCACCACCTACACGTATACATCTTGCTCCATGATTTTTTCCTTTCTTTTCCCACCCTTCTATTGTTTCCTCCATTTCTCCCCCTTGTTGGTTGCCAGTGCCACTCTCTCCCCTTTGCCAACCCTAGCTCAGTGAGAATGTGGAGCTAGGTGTTTTCCAGTTGGGGTCCTTCTCACACATACCTCAGAACATCTGTGCCCCCCCCCCCTTTCCCAGTTTGAGATCCTAGACCTTACAACTCACCTGCATAGTAATTCTTCTGACAGATCCATTTTGTTTGTCCTCTTAAAGGTGTGCATTCCATGGGGAAACACCCAGACACCTCAGGCATATGGAACAGCATGGCAGAAATGAAGAGAAAATATTTGCGAGAATCTGTATACTGTTCATAGGAGAAAAACTTTCTGCTAACTTGTAGGCAGTTTCCATGGCTGAGGATACCAGCCACAAACTACTGGGAAACGAAATAATTTGGATCCATCTTATCCAATATAGTGCTCTGGTTGGCTAGGGAAAGATAAGATTTCATTTTTACTATTCACAAAGAAGAGGGCATTAATTTCATCAGCAATCATCATCATCACCACTTCTAATTTACATAATGGCTATTTAATGCAGGTAACTGAGGGCTTGTTACTAACAAGGAGCTACCTCTCTCTGCTTTTGTTCCCACAAGCAGGGGTAAACTAGTGATCTCCCTGCTTTGGAACTTGTAGGAAACAGCTACAATTATACAGTGCCCATCCTGTTTATCTGGTGCCAGCTTCTGCCAGCACCCAAAGCTCAACCCAGCATTGGGGGAGCTTGAATAACAAGCAGTCAGAGAAGCACAGACTCTATGAGGAAACACAAAAGCAGGAAGCACTGATGGTCTCTAGGACAGGGGTCTGGATAATTCCCCCTCAAAAAAGACCACCCTCCTCAGAGTAGGAACATTCTTCCCCAATTTTAAACTTACTTCTCTGGAAAAAGGTAAGTACCCTGCCTTTATCCTTACTTAAACCTCTTGCTCATGGGAACACAGGGAGGTTTAAGCAAGTTAGAAGGTACTTGCCTCTAAAACAATTGCTTGTAAAATTAAGCCCTAAATAAAAAGGGAAGGGAACCACAATAATAAAAAACAATACCTTCAATTTTTCAGGACTTTTGGAAGAAAAAACATTACAGGCTTTCCCAGCAGAGATAGCCAAAGTTGCAATGTCTCTCTTCCTCCTTAGTTCAGCTGCTATGTCTTGCAGGCATTTGAGCTGCTTTAAAATGTTAACATTACTGTCTCTGTTGTCACTTCAGTGCTCCCAGGTGAGCTTCTGAATGCAATGTAAACTTCAGAGCAGCCAGGTTGCCCCTGAAGCAGCATTAAGTGCCCTGTCTAGATTGAAAAGAAACCTATTTTCCTCATGTGTTCAGTCACCTAAGTAGTAGCCTGGTACAAATTTGAAAGAGAAGATCTTATCACCAGCCCACCTGTCACTGCTGAAAACCCCTTAAGAAACTGTTGGTATGTCCTAAGGATTTGCTATTAGTTAGGGACCTGAGCTGGGGGTTGTTTCACTGCTTTTGATGTATTCCCCCAAGTTAAAATGAACTGCTGCACATAATTGGTGTGGAAGAGGCAACATAAATGGTTTGGAAGGGAAAGGGGAAAAGGAGGCTGTTCAAAAGGGTCTCCCATGAGTCTCAAAGCTCTTTTTATCAATTCTTGGGAGTCATCTTAGCCAATTTTAGCCCTCAACAAAATTTGGCCGCTGCTACCAGTAATCAATCATCTAGCTTCTACAATGTCCAGTTGAGATAAGAGCTGGAAGGAGCTACTGAGAGATACTGCTGTTCTGAGAGGAGATGGCCTATTGCATGGTTAGAGAGGGAAAGGAGGGGTGTTTTTAAATGAGATGCTACCACGCACGGCCACCCAGGAGCCCTCATCTGACCGCCTGTCTGAAGGTGGTGTCGGAGGATGAACGCTTCCATGAGCCACTCAGCACCCATGTATGGCCACTCACGGTGCATTGCTAAGAAATCTGGAGTGCGTCGTGTGGGGAAAGCCAAAAAAGTGTGTGGTAGTGGCCACCCACGCCAGCAGACAGGTCCCCAACTCATAGGCACTGTGTACGGTGGACAAGGCCTTTGCAAGTCACAGGAACTGGCCGTGAGTGCTGGGGAGCCCAGTTCCCCAGCACTCATACTTGGGATATGTCAATTCCAAAGGCCAGCCCGGTGCGCTTCCCCCCTCCCCATGATCTGTGGCAAGGGGAGTGCGAGGCAGCTGCCACAATAGCCATATGCTGGGAATCACCAGTTAGAATCCCTCTCCATGCCCTCCACCTGTGCAGCTGCTCCTGCTCTGCAGCGGTGCCACTTAGCGGCCACTTCCACCTTCCCCTCCAAACCTTGCTCGTTTAAAAACATCCAAGGAATCAAAAGCCAAGGAAACCTTTAGTCTACAGGCTTGCATACTTTCTTACTTATGTAGGCTATGCTGAGCTCTCAATTTAGGAACAGTCAGAACTTAATGTAAACTAGCTCCTAGAGCAAGCTACGATTATGCATTGCCCATCCTGTTTATCTGGTGCCAGCTTCTGTCAGCACCCAAAACTCAACCCAACTTTCCACTCCAACTACCAGATGCTTGCTCATGCCCCACTGTTGGCCATTCCCATACGACACAGAACTTTCTGGCTCCCTTTGCCCATGTTCACCTTGTCCCCACTTCCGGTGCTAAGTGGAATCATTCTGAAATCAGAGAATGGCCATTCTTAAACCTGCCACCCGCGCCCTTTCATTGATGGCTAGTTTTCATGACACTGTTCTATTGGATATAACAAGTCGGAGACAAGGAAGAGCTAGGAATATAAGTGAAGAGTTCTTTTGGGTAGAGCAAGTTTGTTTTTCCATTTTTATTTTATTTTTCATGAAAATCAACTGGGTTCTGTCGGTGGATACTAGGAACATTCCCATACATTTTGGAGTTGATCAGATGAAGTTTTAAAAAGTTGTTGCATTACAGACAAATAGGGAAATGTCATCCAGTTGAACATAACATCTCATCTTGTTCTGCCAAAAGTTACAATAAAAATATACACAGTGTACAAGAGGAAAATGTTTAACAATGTTTTCCCCACTATTTTCCATTATCTTTCTGCTCTCTGTTTCCCTGTTACTCTGTTTTCCCTCTAGGGAGTGATAATAAATAATAAAGCTATAATGCATACAGTGTAAGCACTGAAATAAATTATCTTTTGAAAATATATGAGTCGCCCTCAATTTAAAGAGCCATGTGATACAAGCAATACAATGCATGAGGCCATGCAATCCTGAACCACAGTTTAAGTGGGTAGCTGGTACTTGATCCACCCAAGGAATGTGTTAGGAATCTAGGAATACAATTCTCTAATTACAGTAACAGTCATTTCTTGACCTGTGATAGTACTACTAACCCTGTTGGGAAAGAAGCTAGTCATTCATGTTGCCCAGATAGGACTCCTTGTCTGCTGTTCATTAGTTCTGCTTCAAAGCAAAGAAGAAATTACCAAACTCAGTACTTTTATTTCCACATCAGGAATCTTCTGCAAACCAGCCTGTTTTCCTAATAACTAAATATGCCTGGGTAGCTGTCAGAAATTCAGACACTGAGGACAGGAAGTCTCTTCCCCATGTAGAAGTCAAGAGGATACAGCAAAGCTAACATTTCAGGACAAGAAGTGGTTATTCACAGAGGCTGGAAGCAAAGCAAAGATGCAAGTCTAAGAACAGAATAACTTTGCATTCCAACTTCTTGCTTTCTCTGACAAGCAAAGGGTTGATGCTCTTGGTG
Organism: Sphenodon punctatus; assembly: GCA_003113815.1. Taxonomy (NCBI): domain Eukaryota; kingdom Metazoa; phylum Chordata; class Lepidosauria; order Sphenodontia; family Sphenodontidae; genus Sphenodon; species Sphenodon punctatus. Next base: position 1,182,766 of record QEPC01009171.1, on the reverse strand, counting down.
CTGGGGTAATAAGAGGTGGGTTGGAGAGCATCGTTCTCATCCAATACAAGCTGGCAGCGGTGTCCTTATCATCAAGGAAGCAGAATTAGAGAAGAGCTGAAAATTGAGAAGGTATGTCTTTGTTGTGAACCATGAGCCCAGGTTGGGGAATTCTGCGATCCTTTACTCAAGCCCCTTTGCATTTCGCTTTCTCAGCATGCCCGTTTCATCTGTATTATTGGCATTTTGGCTTTTTGGTTTTGTGTTTTCATTGTCGGAATCCACCAAGAGCTCCTCTTTAGTTGGCTCTTCTGCTTCACTGCAGCTGTCAGAGTGGAAACCTTCATTCTCTGCTATGACAGCAGGATCGTCCTCTTCATAGTGACAACAGTAGCACTTCTCAAAGTTATGGCTGTGATGAAGGACACCCCTCTGGTCACAGAAGCTTAGCTGCTGGTCCCCCTTCTGTGCTGTAGCCTTCTTCTCATTCACTGCATTGAGAGCAAACAAAACAGTTTCACTACACAAATAGTCCTCATCTTCCATAACCTCCATTCTTTCTGCTATCTCTTCAGCAGAGGGTTGGTTCAGGTCAGGATAATCCACAAGGATAGTGTCCTGTCTGCGCTTGAAGTAATCAGAATTATCATAGACTGGATAGGTCTCTTCTGGATAACCTTTAAACATAAAATATAAAATAAATTTGTCTTATGTATTGCGACCCCAAGTGGAATTGCACCATCGGCAGATGGAGTCCCAATGCAACCCAATCGATAACTGGCATACATTTTTTGTTGTTGTCTGGCATCACAGGAACACTTTAAGTCTCAAAATGGGGTCACGCAGGCAAAAATATTGGGAACCTCTAAACTAGATGGAGAATGGAAATGTCATTTGCTGTTAGCAGAGAAATGAGAGCAGCTTAAAAGGATAACTGTTTCCAGAAAGCTTTCTGCGCTCCTGAGTGTCCAGGCACAGCTCCTGTTGGTGCCAGTGGACAGAGACATTCGTAACAGAGCTAAATTTTAAAACAAATATGAAGCAAATATTGACGTCAGATTCAAAATGATTCATTCCCAAAATCTGTTTTGCTTTTTGCTTCAGTATTACACTCACCTCAGTCAGGGACTCTGTGTTCCCTACGTTTTCCTATTGCTACCAATGGGGGAAATACAGTGAACACGAGTCTCCGACCTCAGTTTTTGATACTTCATTCCCCTTATTTATTCTGTTACTCAGTACTTTGGTGAGTTTTCTAAAAACATTTATGTAAATGTGAATTTGCTTGGTCTGTCTGCATGATGTAATAATTAGGGGTGGGACATCAGGGCAAATACCGGGTACCGGTTTTACCGGTTCCCGGATTTAAAAAAACCAGCTTACGGGATTAATACCGGTTTACCGGTACCGGATCTTTTACATTGATTTAAATGGGGAACTGTCCCCATTTAAATCAATGGAAAAAAACAAAAACCTCCCCCCTCCCCCGCCCAGACTGTGCGGGTGGAAGGGGGGACACCCCCCCCATCCACCCTGCCCAGCCTGGATTTAAAAAAAAACAAATTTCCCCTAAGTCCCCTAGTGCGGGCTCCGGGCCGCCGCCGGCAAGGCGGCGGCCCAAAGCTCACACCAGCAGCAGGTAATAGCCTATGGTACCAGTACTATACTGATCCCTGGGGTGGGGGTGGTTTAACACCACCCCCACCCCAGGGATCACTCTACCTCCCCATCCAGGGATTGCCTAATACCATTGCCTACCTTGAGCTCCGGGCAGCGGTGGTCCGGCGGCTTCAGCGCTGGCTGTGGCTGCCGGCTTCAGCACGCTACTAGGCCTTCCAGGGAACTTCTGGAAGTTCCCCGGAAGGCCTAGTAGCGTGCTGAAGCCAGCAGCCACAGCCAGCGCTGAAGCCTCCGGACCGCCGCCACCGCCCGGAGCTCAAGGTAGGCAATCCCTGGGTGGGGAGGTAGGGTGATCCCTGGGGTGGGTTGTGTGTTAAACCACCCCCCACCCCAGGGATCAGTACAGTACCGGTACTTACCTGCTGCTGGTGCTGGCTCTGGGTCGCCGGCGGCGGCCCAGAGCCCGCACTAGGGACTTAGGGGAAATTTTTGTTGTTGTTTAAATCCAGGCTGGGCAGGGTGGGTGGGGGGTGTTCCCCCTTCCACCCGCGCAGCCTGGACTCGGGGAGGGAAAGTGTTTGTGGTTTTTTTGTTTGTTTTTTTTACATTGCGGCCATTCATTTGAATGGCCGCAATGTAAAAAAATCCGGCACGGGGGATCCAGTACCGGACCCAATAATACCAGAATAATCCAATACTGCTGGTACACCAAAATACCGGCAGTATCGGATACCGGATGATCCGGTAGTCCCACCCCTAGTAATAATGCAGGAGAAGTCACAAAGAGTATCAAATAATGAAGCAAACAAAGTACTGAATGCTGAAGTGATATAGTAGTGAATAGAAAAGGACTGAAAAGATTAATTTTGCAGTGGTACCAAATATAAGGATTTGGGAAATGAATATCTGAATTCTTGTACTTGTGAATTTGGAAAGCCGTATTCATTTCAGTTCTATTCAGCTTCTGTCTATGGGATCTCATTACGCCTTGAAGTCCTAGTTTTGCAGTGCTTAGCTTTCTTTTTGTTAAAGCTCTCTGCAGAGACAAGAGTAAAGGTAGTTGAGCCTCTCTCTACCTTTTACAGGAACAGCTTCTGTTGGTATGCAAGCTATCTAGCTTCAGAGAACTCTGCACAGTCTCTTCTGCTAGAGCACCATGTAGCTCAAAAGCTTAAGCAAGCTCAGCAACAGAAGCTGGTCCAATAAAAGGTATCACCTTAAGTACTTTTCTCTCTCTTGTATTTGGGACCAATGCAGCAACTGTACTCTGCTGCCCTCTGGGTTCATAGGAATACCTTCCCCAACATTTAGAGGCCAAAAGTTTTCAAAAGAGCTCAGAAGTGTACCCATATTTAGAGGAATGTAATCTCCTGAGTGCTGAGCAGGTGGAAAATGTTATGAGTACCTCAATGCCTCAGGTTTTTTTTTATGGGCCCATCAAGACCTGCTTGAAAGAGCTCAGATATAGCATTAAGCTGAATCAGATAAACAACTAAACTAAACTGAATGCATGTAGTAAAACTGAATGCAGTTTTACAAAACTGCAATAAGCGCAAGCTCATGAAAGCAGAGCATGAGACTAGTGGGTATACTTTATAATCTGAACCATTTTGAAAGCTTCTGAAAAGGGTGGGGGGGGGGGGGCTCTGCATAGAAATGCCTTTTGAATTCCCCCAAATTAATATCAGATGATAGCTTTAAAATGTGGCAATATAACACCAAGACAATGAGGAATCGAAATGACTGTTAAAAAAAGAATTATAGAAAGGCAGATTCTGAGAATTAATTCCTCTGACTAACTTTACAATATTGGAACAAACAAACACCAACCAAAATCAAAACAAAGCAAATGATGCAAACTATATCCATTCTAATTTTGGGCTGTAGTAAACTGAAGAAAATAAAACCTGGCCCAATTTTAAAAAGCAAAGAAAGAAATCTCTGCCAAAATAGAAGATAGAGTGTACACTCCTACTCCTACACCAATTCTGGCAGCAGATTTTGGGGTATTTGCTCAATTTAATTTGTTGGGTAGGTAAAAGAACATTTGCTAATTTTTACTACTGGGAAACAAAATCCTATTGTAAGGTTTTTGAGCTAACCACACTGAAAAAAAGTGGGGAAATAGTCTGGGATTCTGCCTGCTGGAAAATAATCCATTGCAGGATTCCATGTTAGGCTGGGAGTCTCAAAGCAATTTATGGGAGTAGGTGCCACTATTCTGTTGAAGGTGGGTGCATAGTTCTAAAGAACTGCTTTGAAAATCCCAGCATTTATTTATTCAGACAACACTACAGAGCTCATAGAGAATCTTTGCTTACCTTCCCAGTCCTCCATATAAGGAGCTTCTTCCGCTTCTTTCTCTGGGGAGATGCCATCTATGAGTTTCCCTTCCTTCATAACCCTAGTAATTTCCCGGAGTTGCTGGAGTAATCTTTTTTCCTGATCTGTAGTGACATTTTGGCCCCTGCTAGAAAACATCAAAGACATCAACATTCAGACCAACATTGTTATTAAATCCTCATGTTTCCATTTGTTACCTTACACACGTATCTGCATGCCTAAATTTGCATGTTTTTCTATGGGAGGAGATGCAAACCTGATTGTCTAGCTATGAGCAACCCACATGTGAACTGACCGTCAGAAAGCTGGAGTAAGTATACCACGTTTTCTCTCATGTAACCTTATGAGTGTTTCCAGGGTATGGTGAATCCTGCATTGTACAGGTGGCTGAACTAGATGACCCTTGAGGTACCTTCCAGCTCTATGAATTTTCTGACTACCAGGCATCCCAGTGACTGGATATATGAAGAAAGAGAAGAATGGAACCAAACCCTTCTTTACTATTTTGTGGTCACAGAGATCCAGAAAGCCTCACACATAAAAAGGAGGCACCATATTGTAGAACTTTGTTTTCTTCTGCATTGTGCTGATGGACAGTTGGGGTTGCGCCATTTCAGACAACTCCCATTGGTGCAAAGTAACGGCAGGATAGGGGAGTTAGCAGGACAACAGTCATGCCACAGCTTTGGACAGAAGAGATAGGCTTTGTTGGGTATCATCATTGGTGACATACCCTCATGGTGGAGAGGCCCAAGGATTGCCCACCCAGTCCCATTGCCACTACCACATCAGTGCACCACCAATGCCTGCTGCAATGCTGCCATTACTAGCAATTATTAGTGTAAGCACGCACCTACCGGATGCTTTGCTCTGAGAGCATCTTACTTTCCCTACACCCAGGCACACATCTCTCAGCCACAGACCCACACATCACCCCCACAAGGCGCCTGGGACCAAAAATCTCAAGAGTACAGTGAACATATGAGCCAGGGAAATGCCTCCTGAGATGCAAGCAAGGGTGGGGGTAATGGCATTGCTGCTGCAGTATTGAATGTAAACACAGGAGCAGGCACATGTGTGGAGTTGCCAGGACTATGGTAACATCATGCATACACAACTCCGTCTGTTACTATGTAGGAAACAATGGGTGATTTCAGACGTTACGCGGTCCCAATTCACCACAGTGGATTCCCGGCGGGGGTGAACCGAACAACCACCCCCCATGGTCAAAAAAAACCCCAAACAGATGTGATGGGACCGGGACCACGGCAGGGAATCAGGCCACCAGATCACGGCCCGGGGCAGCGCAACAGATGTTACGCTGATCCCGGGCCGGGCTGTGGTCAAAGCACCTGGAAGGCGCTGGGGTGGCTAGTTCCAGCTGCTGCTTTGTGCCCTTTAAATCTCCCTCCCCAGCCTGTGTTGTTGCTGGTTGCCTGGCAGCGACGCTGCGTGCTTTGTCCCCAGCTGGGAATCATTTCCTTTGATTCCAGCCAGTGGTTACCGGCCAGACGTCACATTTTGTTGGTTCCCATCGGGAATCTCTTTGATCACGCTTTCGGAGATGATCCGGGGGGGAGCTCTGGAAGCGTGGTTGATTTTGACCCCATGTGGGTATTGACTGTGGTGAACAACTGGCACCCACGAAACAGACGTTCAGGGCACTATGGCCCCACCGTGGGATTGACCGTGGTTCACTGTGGTTGAGCGTGATCTCGTAACGTCTGAAAATACCCAATATGTGGAAACACTTTCGGAGGAATCATTTTCCTCTAATTGTGTCAATTGTTTGTGTTTGGATGACAACATTATTATTGGGGTGTGTGTGTGTGTGCACGCACGTAACCCCAGACTTGTCTGACAAAGGACCCTGTGATGTCCGAAAGCTTGCATACCTCCATCAACTATAGTTGGTCCATCTGTATTGCCTACATTTGGGAGCTACACGGCAAACCCTACGTTCTCTACAACATTATAGTTAATTTTCCCAGAACCATTCACTCTTCTGTTGAGACACATTTGGGGCCCTGGTACATTCTGATAGCTGGAGGCTACCTACCCATCCTCCCACCTCACCATTGCCAAGTAGCTGGCCAAGCCAGTTTTTAGAGAGACCAGGACTTTGTTCACAAAGAATCTAACTGCAGTCCTCTCCCAATCACTTAATATGCCAAGCTTTCCATGTTGTTCTAGGGGCCCTATACAATTGTACCCCAGTCCATCCCTCTCATCAGGCCTGACCCTAACAGTGGTTGCTATACACAGTGAGCAAAGTCAGGATATCAAAAAATGCTTGAGCTTGAAAGCAAACAGCAAGGTAGAGAGTTAGAGAGAAAGGAAACCACCTAAGAATATGGAGGTGCTGGGAGCGGTTATAGAACCCATTACAATCATTACTAGGTCTAACTGGGAAGAGAAGAGTCTTTTGTGACAAAACACCTGTTCTGTAACGGTGCTTCATTCAAGGAACAATACAAAGCCCTATGAAGTCAATGCAAAGACTCCCAATGGTTTTAATGGACTGTGGATCAAGGTCTCAGGACCTGTAGTAATTTTTATCATCAGAGTACATCATCTCTGTGGATCCTTATGAAAACTCCTAATTGGTAGTGTAAGTAGTGGCTCAAGCCTGCCCCTTGCTCTTCGTTTCGATGGTAAATAATATTACCAGCTGAGCTGCTGATACTCTTATTTACAAGATGACTGACAGTGACCACTGGGGAAAAAAATAAATAAGCCAATGCCATAATGTCATCAGCTGGTCACCAGATGTATGAAAAAATTAAATTAGGGGATTTAAAAAAATAAAAAATAAATCTCAATTCTCTCATCTGGATTATTCAAATCTTTCATTTGAAGGCAGGATAATTTGGGTTTGTGTTATGTTTAAACTAATTTAGTTTTCACCCAAAGTAAAGCCTCTACTTGTATAGAATGTCATTTCATTTACTGGTATCATATATTATTTTACTATTCAGAGAATAAAAGTGCTCTGATGTTAAAAGACTCTTACTATGAACTACGAATACTGTGCAGTAATTATTACATGTTGTTCAGACTCAAAGCACTGGGAACCAGGAAAATGTATTCAGAGAGCAGTCTTTTCCATATTCCCACCTGTTGAAAGGAACAAGGTGACTCATTGTTTCTATCACTTTCCACCCCCCACCCCCATGCTAATTAAATGTCATGAACAGAAGATCACAAACTACATCTATCATTTTCCTTTGAATTAAAAACAAAACAAAACCCTGCAAAATGAACTACAGCTGTGGTTCAATGAACTTACACATGACTCTAGTGGTGTAAGCCAGGAGTCACTCCACCAAAGACCATGTGAAATTCTCAAGAGACAAATTCCTCTCTCACTGAAGTTACACCCACTGACTTCATATAAGCAACTCTGGATTTAAGCTGGGTAACAAACCATCATTTGAACAGATGGGCTAAGTGCTCCTTAGGGGATGTTATATTAACACATAGAAGAAGGATTTTATACAAGAAACACATATAACAAATCTAAGAACACATCTCTTGATAGCAGTGGCAGCCAGTGCTTAACGTTTTTGGAAAGGGCTGGGGGAGTAGAAATGGGGACGGGAGGACACACCCACACACATTATATCCCCCTCAGCCCTTTCTCACATACTCAGCCCCCAACTGCCTCACTCACACTCAACACTCCACCTACACCAACATTGTGGAACAAACCCAAATCCTGTTGAGTTCCACTGAATTTTGACCTCAAGTTTGCTCCATATGGGAGATCACACATGAGAAAGATCTGAACTGTGGAATTCGAATGCACTGATGTGAGGTACGTATTATGTATATTTAATCTAAAATGGGGTTTTGGCAGTGATCTACCTTGGGCTGCAGCTGAGATAAAAAAAACCTGTCAAGTCAGTCCACCTTTCCCAGAGACTGAAGCATATGTAAACTGAATAACTATAACTTCACTTGGATATTGAGATTGCACTGAGCTGCTGCGAACCTATTGAACCTATGCTGCAGTAGCCCAAAAAAGAAAAAAACCCACAGTCTACTGCAAGGAGTCAAGCACATGCTGTTGAGAGACAGATTCTGTCCAGCTGTACTAGAAACTCCAATAGTAGGGCCACCTACAGGTTCCTGTGAGAGTTGCCAGACCTCCAGGCTTGACCTGGAGTCTCTGGGCACTGAGTGGAGACATAATTCCCCGGCTTCTGGATCGGCCCTTCCGGTCTCCTGGGAGCGCCTTTCTCAAAGTCCCTGAGTGGCTCGAGGGGCGACTAGGGAGAGGGCATTCTCGGTGGCTGCACCTAGGCTGTGGAACTACCTTCCAGTGGAGGCCTGTGTGGCCCTGGATCTCCCCTCCTTCAACCAACAATGTAAGACCTGGCTGTTCCGCCAGGTGAGGGAAATGAGTAGGGGGGAAGGTTTGTAGGTTAGGGTGGGGGAGGGGGTTTCTTTAGTTTATTTCTTTTATTTTTTTGACATCCCCCATGGTGTACTGTATTATTTTATAGATAGATAGATTAGATAGATAGTATTTATTATATTTATATTGTATTTTCATCTTTCTTACTTGTTAGCCGCCCCGAACTGCTTTAGCAGGAGGGGCGGGGTAAAAATCTGTAAACTAACTAAATAATTTTAAAGGAGACCTTTAAAGCCTTTCACAAGCTAGGCCCTGCTTATCTGAGCAATCACCTCACCCCCTGGGCCCCTAGGCAGCCCCTGCGGTCATCTGGGGGTGCCCTCCTGGAAATCTTGCACTATCGGTGGGTCCAGACGGACAGGAATGCGTTCTTGGCGGCTGCGTGGTCGCTCTGGAATGTCCTCCCAGTAGAGATTCGCCTCAGCCCAGATCTTCTTGCATTCCAATGAAGCTATAAGACCTGGCTCTTCTATCAGGCATTTGGGGGGGAAGGGGGGGATGGGTTAGATGGGTTAGGGGGGAGGGGATTGTTATGCATGTTAGATTTTATTGTTTTTGTGGGTTTTTATATATATATATATATATATATATATATATATATATATATATATATTTGTATTTATGTATTTTTATTTAATTTATTGTTTTTATTCAACTGTAAGCTGCCCCGAGTTGCTTTTGCGAGAGGGGCCGGTAAAAATAGAAATAAATAAATAACCTCTCCCTCGTCTCCCCCTCCCTTGTCTCTTAGGTTGTAAAGGCCCCTGAGGGTAGGAACCTGTCTATAACTATTGATTGTGCAGCACCAGATACACGAATGACACTATATAAATAAAATAATAATAATTCAGTCTCACTGTGCACATTGGTGATTCCAAAAGCGCTAGTCTTGTTTATCATGTTAGTGAGTCACACTCTGTATTAGGGAGTCCCCAAATGCTTTTTGACAAGCTGAGTAACATCCTTATTAGGGCTGTGCACAGGGTCATGTATTTTTGTTTTAGAATTTGTGTTTAGTTGCATTTGTATCTTTGCCCATGTTCACTGCATTTTCCCCATTGCTGCCAATGTGGAAAACACAATGCGGTTCTTGTATATGGGTTATTCTGGTGCAGAAGTGCAGTGACGCTTTGCCAGTTTGACAGGCCTATAAGGAAACAAAAATGTGGTTGAAATTGCTGTCAAGTTTGCTACCAGTTTAAGATGGGGGGGAACACTGGTTGTGGGGAGGGTAGAGAATACGACTGGCTTGGTGGGGAGGATGTTAGCTTGTGGAGGTAGGAATGGGGCATTATTATTAATTATTATTATTATTATTATAAACATTTGTATAGCGCCAGTCATGAGCTTGGTGCTGTACAGAAACATACAATAGATGCGGTCCTTGCCTGTGGCTTACAATCTAAAAGACAAGGAGGGGGAGACAGGGAGAGGGGACAGTGGGAGAGACAGGGGAGAAGACAAACAAACATTCAAGCAGATGCAAAATCTCAGGTGCATGTGCTTGGCTTGGTTACAGAGAGGTTAGTGGCAGCAGTCT
>QEPC01009171.1:1155679-1170844 GCA_003113815.1 Sphenodon punctatus | reverse complement strand
CCGCCCGCCCTCCGAGGAGACGGGCGGGCGGCGGGGCCAATGCAGCTGCCGCGTCCGGCCGATCGTGCCACGGCCCGGGATCCCGCCGGGGATCCCAGGCCGTGGCACGCGGCCAGACGTTACTTTTCCTTGGCCACGGCCCGGGGTCCGTTTGACCACGCTTCCCGGGACCTTCCCCCGGCTAGCCCGGGAAGCGTGGTTCAAACGAACCCCATGTGGGTATTGACCGTGGCCAACATCTGGTGCGCCGTGAACAGACGTACGGGACACGGTGACCACAGGTGGGTATTCACCGTGGTTCACCGTGTTAACGTCACGTCTGAAATCACCCACTGATATCCTAACAGTTCTTAAGGGTGCTATCGTGGTTGCAGTAACACTTCATAATAAACTTTGTCTCTCACATGCTTCAGTTTGGATTTTTCCCCCTTTATACTCTTTAAAATAACATCCTTAAAATCTAGTTAGCATTTGAAAATGGACTACAAAAATGGCATTATGAGACTACACTCTATGGCTGCAATCCATCAATTGCTTACTCTGGAGTAAGGATTGGCTGGAGGACTTCAGCTTTATTCTCTCACAATAACTTCCACATCAAATTTGCTCAGCATTTTTTTTCTTTCGATTTTGTATTATACCCTGCCCTATCCCTTTGGGGCTCAGGGTGGCTTTGCTCAGCAAACATATGAACAATCTACGAAAGCAGCTCTTGCTTGGAGACTTTAACACTGCCAACAAAAACTGGAAACTGAAATAAATTGTATGATGAAGGAAGACCTAATCCTTTACCTTCTGTAATGGGGTCAAATTGACCCCTGCGAGCACAAAAACATTAAAAAAAAGTTAATTAGTACCTCTTCAAGTTTGAGCTTTTAGGACATTGTCACTGGCACCTCTGGGCATAACATACTAAACTTTCAGCCTAATACCTCTTACCATTTGTCTCCTATAAACAAAAAAGTGGCATTTTTCAAACAGACCCCAGGTTTCCATTGAGTTCAATTGGGGTCAAATTGACCCCGAGCCAATGCATTTCAATTGGGGTCAAATGAACCCCAGCTTAAAATAAACCAAAATAAACAGTTTTCAAGGACCATTCAGATAGCAAAGGGACATGGAACCCAAGGCCACTTCAGACTGGCAGCAGCAATGAAAATGAACCCCTTCACTGCTATTATTTTGTGCCTTTGTATCGTGGCTGAAAAAAAACATGAAAATATGCTAAGTATTGGGTCTAAAACTTTGAGCTTGCAGCACATTGTCACTGGTACCTCTGGCCATAACATACTCAAATTTCAGCCAGATATCTCTTATCGTTTGTCTCCAATGGCCAAAAAAGTGCCAGGGTGCAAACGCACACAAGGTGTCAATGGAGTTTTCCTATTTGGTTTTACACAAATCTTTGTTGTGTCATTTCTAAGCTGTTCAGGTAATGTTAGGTTTCATTTCTTCAGGCTAAGTTTAAGTTTCCCTTCTGGGGTAAGTTTGTGGAGACAAGTCTGGGAATGTTAGATTTCATTTCTTCAGCCAAGTATTATGGGGTCAGTTTGTGGAGATAAGAATCTTAGGCAAACAAAGAAATGCAAACAAGTCCTGAAGCATCCTAGGCAACAACAAAAGAAATGCAAATAGCAGGCTATAAAGGTGCTAAGTGGACTTAACTGTGCTTAGTAAAGTTGGACTATAAGGCACAGCCAGTAATTTGCATGAGAGAATTTGCCTTTGGGGCGAATTTAGGGAATTAAAAACAATCCCCATAAAACAGACTCTTTCATGTGTTTCTGTGTGTGTGTGTGTGTGTGTGTGTGTGTGTGTGTGCTCCCAAGGCTTTGTTTGACGGTTTTAGGACACAGACTATATTTGGGGGATAAATAGACCCCCACCTATAATGGGTTTTTCCCATAGGGGTGATATGGACCCCAAGACATGGCGAGTGCAATTTTTTTAAAGTCAGAAGGTAAGGGTTCTTCTGAAGGCTATAAATGTGAGCTAGTGTAACCTAGAGGACAAGGTACCGAACTTGGACCTGGGAGACTGGGGTTCAAATCCTGTCTTAACCATGAACTTGCTGGGTAGTCTTGGGGAAATCACTCTCTCTCTCTCGCCTTGGTTCCCCATCTGTAAAATGAGAATAATGGTGACCAACCTCATTATTGTTGTGAGGGTGAGTTATGACCCTTCTAGTTCTTCAATACCATTAATCACGAGAGGTTGGTGACCTGCCTGCGAGACCTAGCTGGGGTGGACAGAGCCGTCTTACGATGGTTCCATTCTTACCTTCCGGGCAGATCACAGCAAGTGGCTCTAGGGGACTGTACTTCGTCCCCTGGGGCTCTCTTGTGTGGTGTCCTGCAGGGTTCCATTCTGTCCCCTCTCCTGTTTAACATGTATTTGAAGCAGCTTGGGGAGGTCGTACACAACTGGGGAGTTTGTTGTCATCAATACGTGGATGACACCTAGCTGTATTTATCCTTTTCATCCGACCCAGGCTCTGCTGTCTCTTTATTATCTCGGTGTCTGACCGCTGTAGGAGACTGGATGAGGTCGAGCCAACTAAATCTCAATCCCAATAAGATGGAGATTATGTTAGTTGGTGGGGTCGGTGATCTGGGAGAGGGGAACATTCCTATTATTGGGGATGTTCACCCTCCTTTGGTTCCATCTGTGCGGAGTCTGGGGGTGCTCCTGGACTCGCAGCTGCGCTTGGATTCTTAGCTGTCGGCTGCAGCCAGGGGCGCCTTCCACCAATTACATCTGGTGAGGAGGCTCCGCCCATATGTCTCAGACTTGGACCTAGCCACCCTCATCCATGCATTCGTCACCTCGAGACTAGGCTATTGCAATGTGCTCAACATGGGGCTGCCCTTGGTGATGGTTCAGCAGCTGGAGCTGGTGCAGAATCTAGCAGCCCATCTCTTGACCATGCCACAGGAAACACATTACACCAGTGCTCCGAGCACTGCACTGCCTATTGTCTTCCAGGCTCGATTCAAGGTGCTGGTTTTGACCTTTAAGGCCCTAAATGGTCTGGGTCCTGCTTACCTGAAAGATCACCTCACCCCCTGGGCAGCTCCCTGCAGTTGTCTGGGAGTGCCCTCCTGGAGGTCCCGTGCTTCCAGCAGGTCTGGATAGGCAGTTGGGCATTCTTGGTGGCCGCACTGATGCTTTGGAATGCCCTCCCACTGGAGGTTTGCCTCAGCCCAAGTCTCCTCACCTTCCGACGAAGTTGCATCACATGGCTCTTCCATCAGGCATTTGGCGGGGAGGAGTGGGGGTGGGATGGGTTAGGGTTTTTGTATTGGTCATTGTACATTTTTAGCTCTGTTTTTATGATTTTTATTTTTCAGTATTTATATTGGTGTGTTTATTTTTTGTATTTTGATTTTTATTGTAAGTCGCCTCGAGTCACCTTTATGAGAGAGGGGTGGGGTTGAAGTGCTTTTAATAAATAAATAAATAAATAAATAAAACAGGGCAGCAGCATAGTCAAATTCAAGATGGCAGATTTGGAGGCGATTTTCCCAAAGCTTTACAACTGTCAGATAGTATTTATGATTTATCTAGCAGGCTTTACTTAATTCTTTATAAATACATTTTTATCCCCTCCGCACAAAAACGATCTTACAATACCTTTTTTAAAATTTCTATTTCTTTAAGTGAACATTTTCTTTTTCTTTTTAAACTTTTATTTGAACAATTCATACATCCATAAAAGAAGAATATCAACTATATAAATCATGAAATTATACTAATCATAAATAACAGTAAACAAAAAAGAAAAAACAACAACACAAAATGCATACTGAAAATAAGTGAATATTTTCTGTGCTTGAGATGAAACCCTGGAAATTACTGTGTAGGTTTCAAAGACTTGGCAATAAATCAAGCCCCCTTTTTGTCTAACCTCCATGCAAGATGCGGTGGAGAACAACAGAGATTTCATCCGAGAGCATAACAAAAAGGCTATTGTGAGATATTTTTTAATATCATGTCATTATAGAGGAAGAAATGAGCAGGATGGCCACTGTAAGAGGCTGCGAACTATAAATAAAACATGTATAAAGGAAAGCGAACAAAGAGAATGATGCACTGGTTTTACTGTTAGGGGTTCTTTTGTAATTCACACAATGTTGAACAGAATTGCTAAAGGAGTTGCAAGGACTGAGGCCGAGGTTAACCCCTTCTTCTGCCCTTAGCTAAGACATGTATCATCTCAATAAAAGCAATAGGCATGCCATGGGAATAGTTTACAGGAGTAACAGGGGCACAATTTGAGAGGTAAGTGAAATATAACATCCAGGTGTAACTGTGGGTGAAAACAGACATGACGCTAACCACCCTTTAACCACACCTGGTGGTCATTTATGCATGGGTGAAAACAGACATGATGCTTAACCACCCTTGGTGGTCATTTATGCAAGTTGCAGGGCTGCATAGGGCACCAATACAGCCCTGCAACATGCATAAATAACCACCAAGGGTGGTTAAAGGGTGGTTAGCGTCATGTCTGTTTTCACCCTATGTGCTGTATTTCACTTGCAATATCTTCATTACTGGTGATGTAAGAGGCAGAAAGTAGCCAGTTTTGCATGAGGGGGAGTTAGAACCACCACCTTTTCACTTGCAGATGGAGCAAACATAATATGTCAACTACTGTCACGCACACAAAAACCATGGAACCTGATGACAACACTTGCTCACAGTCACTTTTCAGCAGAGAACTATAGTTTGGGGTTGACCCAGTGCCTCTTTAAAAGAATGGGCAATTCTGCCTGTGACACTTGACTATAATTCCAGATTTTGTGTCTTGACCCAATTATTATTATTACTATTATTATTTACTATTATTATTTATCATTTCATAGCACTTTCGGTGTTCAAAGTGCTTTACAATCCTTACCTAGTTCACCCTCACAGCAACCCTATCAGGTAGATCATTATTATTCCCATTGTATAGATGGGGAACTGAGGCTGAAAGATTGTGGCTTGCCCAAGGCCACCTAGTGAGCTCTTTCTTTCTTTTCTTGGCTAAGACAGGATTTGAACACTGGGCTCCCATGTCCAAGCCCACTAGCTCTCAATGCTTGGTTTATTTTTGTTGGCTATGCTATTGTTTGTATGTGCAACTGGGAATTTTATAAGTATAACAACTCCCAGAGAGGATTAGACTTTAAAACTATGTTTATATTTAAAGTAATTTTTTCCCCATCTGGTTGAGGACAACAGTTATTGTGGCCCCAGGAGATTTTACTGATATGTTCATCTCACATTAATTCCCTTCCTATTACAGCCACAAACAAGCCATCTTTTTTTGAGAAACTAAGCTTCTTCTGGCAGTGTACCATTTTATTTTAAAACACCTGAAAAATGATTTTACAGATACTGGGTATGTGAGTAAATTTTATACCAAACACTTGATTTAGAAGCAAAAACTAATAATCAAAGTTTTAAGAAGAAGAAAATTCACACGCCCCCCTTGTTAATAAAGATAACATTTCTCAATGTGGTTTGCTGGGGGGATGCTCACTGGATCAGATATGCATTTAGTTCTGTCCTTAAGGCACTACTTTTATACAGATTCACAAGGACAATAATATAGAGAGCAGAACTGCATTAATGTTTATCATAGATCCACAGCACAGAAGGCAAACAGTTTAAAAGCAAATACTTGTCTTGGTCATCATTCAGAACAATCAGTGCCCCAGAGAAGATGGAGGGTTTTTGTTTTGCTTTTGAGCCTGCAGTTGTTCACATTTAGTTGAGACACAGCTTTCATTATCTTCTGCAACACATATAGCACAAAGACTGCAATCCTGCTGAAACCACATATTTGGGAGTAGTTCCACTGAAGTCAACTGGCCTGTTCCAAAATAAATTATATCAGCCACAACTCTGTGGCTGTGAGAGAGGGCAAATAGGTTTCTTTTAAGGAAACTGAACTTGGAAACCATCATTTTCAACAAAGAACTGAGGGGGCGAGAGCCAGAATATCAGAACAAAGAAATTATGACATGTAAAACAAACAAAAAAAATTATGACATGTGTAAACCCAAAAAAGAAAAAGACTACTTTAATGTATCAAAGAGATTTCTATTTTGACACAAAGTAGATGTTTTTCTGTGAGGAAGTGCAATTGTTCTCCCTTACATAAAAAAAAAATTCCCTCCTTTAATGTGGGATATAAAACATTGTGATATAAAACATACCTGTCACAGTTGGGTCCCACTCTATTGATCAGTTTTTCCATCGCTTCCTCAGTCTCTCTCAGCTTCTCTTGTAGTTGGGCAAGTTCATAGTCAGCTGCAAAACAAACGCAATCCCACGAACTATCAGTAGCCACTCTGAAAACTTACTCTTGGAGCACTGTCAGAGTGGTTGTCTCAGCAAATGTGATGCCAAGAGAAAGGAATTTTGAGGAGAGGAAGAAGTGAGAAGAAATTAGCTCATTGCTCTGTCCATCAAATAGGAATAGTCCCTTTCACTTCTCCAGGCAGAATGAAAGGAGTGAAGACAGTCCCACAAAGGCAAAGAGAAACACAGAGAGCACTTTCTCAGAATGGCTCGCAAGCAATCACCTGATATGAAGACTGATTGGCTGACTGACTGTGAATGCCCAGGGGACTGGAAGGATATGACAAAGCAAACATACCAATCTTATATTGTAGAGGATACTTAGGGACAGAATTAACGATTAGAAAATTAACAGTTTAAGGGCTAGGTTGCTTCTGGCCCTGAACGGGTGTGCAAGGGCACAGAGAGAGGGCTCTCCTTACACAGTTTATGTCTGCACACAGGAGCCAAACACAGACTGGATGGGAAGCAGAGGAACGGCTCCTGTCCTGACTAGCAATTCTAACCATACCAGAAAAGGAGGACATGGCCCAGCATAGATAGACCCCTTCTAAAGGTGGTGGAGAATATACCACTGTAACATACACTTCCCTGGGATCAAGAAGCCAGAGAGAAGATGCTTAGATGCCACATACATTGCCTCCAAGGCTTAGCTCTGCACTGAAGGCCATGCTGCCCGTCATGGTGGGGCAACGCTGGGAGCGCAGTGATGTGATGGGGCGGCCACACGTCACTCTCTGCTCCGCCTCCCTGGCTGTGGGAGATGCGGGAACATTTGTTTCTGTGTCCCCAGCTTGCCTAGCCTGGGGAAGCCCTCCCCTCCACCGAGTGGGACAGACATCCAGGAGGACGTCTGTTAACACCCTCTGTCTCTGTCATTTATGGTTGCCTTAGCTGCCTTCTGTGTTCCCTACATTGTATTTAAATGCTTTTAAATGCTAATGGCCTCTCCCCCTTGAAACTCTTTCCTACAGCCCCCCTCTCTAATATTTGCCCATTATACATAGATCCTTGCTTTGCAGTTATATTTTTCATTTGATATTTGGTTTCCCATCACTGTGTTGAAATGCTTTAAATGCCAATCACCTTTTTTCCTAACAGCCCCCTCTCAAGGAATTGCTTGGATAAACATATGTATATACATATGTGTCCTGCATTCAGTCTGTAATTCTGACTTGTTACCAGCCTGAGGAAGGGCCTCATGTGATCCAAAAGCTTGCATACTCTCACCAACAAAAGTTGCAATGTTGGTCCCAAGTGACAGAGAAGGAGATGAAGTTGTTTGAATGATATCTTTTATTGGACCAACTGCTGTTGGTGAAAATGACTTGAACAAGCTTTCGAGTCACACAGGGCCCTTCCTCAGGCATGTAGTGTAGCCAGTCAGAAATATATAAACTGAGCAAATGTAGGGCAGGTATATATGAAGAGGCATGGAATGGGTGGGAGTGGATAAGACCAGGTAACTGGTGGGGATGGGGGTGTTAGATAGGGAGAAAAGAGAGAGAGATGCCAGACATTTAAAAACACAGCTGTAAAAGATATATACTGGCATAGGAGAGACAGAAACAATAGGTAGTGGTACACACATAGAGAGGATGAGGCTAACGCAATCATTAAGGGTAAGGGGTAAAGTAGGAAACAGTTGGTCCAATAAAAGATAGCATCCAAACTATTTTGTCTCCATCTGTTAATTTGGGACCAACCTGGATGCTCCCTTCCTCTTCATTGTGAGACAATTCAGGATTCTGTCTTCTCTATTTAAAACCTGTTTCTACAAAGATTTGCTTGATTCTTAAGTACACGGGTCTTTGAAAAATCAGGTTTTAGGCAGACAAAGGGTAGAAGTGTAAACAGAGACAAAAAGAGATGAAATAACTTGCTTCAGGTCACACACAAAGGAAGTCTTGGCAGAGCTGCAAACAGAACCCAAGCCTTCTGACTCCGAGTCTAGGGACATATCCATTAGTTCAGGGTTGGGGATTCTTCTCCCTCTGGCATGTCACTTAGAGGAAAGCAGTACAAGCTCTTTGGGTCAGATGGGAGTTGGTGTTGATGGTGCTCAAAGGGTGTTATCGGGAAGGGGAAAGGTAGAGGGAAGTCCAGATCATGGATCTTTGCCATGGATCCATCCCTTATCCTTGAGGGCAACCCATCCTCTCCATTCCCTGTGAGCTCACTCCTTCAATGCTAGCAGGAAGGTACTGGATCCACAGGTCAGTTCCAGGAACTAGAAAGGGGCCAGATTTGACCATCGGGTTGGAAGTTCCCCACCCCTGCATTAGACCATGCTGTGTCACCGTCTTTTATTAAAGTGTTTCATTTCCATCCCTAATACCTGTGATTCTATGAAGCAACAGGGTAAATCTATAGTTCAGTTCCAATGCTACTTTTCTAAACAAATGCTGTCAAATATAATTTATTTCAAAATTAACCTCTACTAATTATGCTTTACTTTCTCCGTGTGTGTAGATAATACAGATTGAATAGTGCTATGTAGAACACCTGCTTGGGTTATTTGATATATACATTTATCTCCAGATTAATTTAATCACAATGCTAGTTGTCGCGCCCCTGCTTTCTGTTAGATTGCAACTAGCAAAAGGCTGGCTCCATTGATTTCTGTGGCAATATTCTCATTGGCTTCAAAAGAGTCAGGATTTCACCAAATGTCATTACCTTAAAATCCTAGTGTTTAAAAAAGAATACAAAGATTTACATAAAAGTTAAAAATATCCTTCCATTATGATCATGCAAAAGAAGCAAAAGCAGATCACAGGCACTTGCTGTACTGCTTTGTGTTGCTCCCTCTCTTTTCATATTGTAGCTTTTGTTGTAAACTACACAATGACATTTTAGAAAGTAAAGCAGCAATAATTTGCATTAATTCCTGTTTGCTCTTAAACTACTGCTTGCTGCTATTGTATTTTCTTATTTAGCACTGGATGATACAGACCAAAATATCAGAATAACAAGTTAAAACAAGTGTTGTCTATTGGGTAACACATTGGACTTGGTCCTGGGAAGCATTGGTCCAGGGTTCAAATCCTGACTTAGCCATGAACTCACTGAGTGTGCCTCAGGCAAATCACAACCTCTCACCCTAAGTTCTTCATCTGTACAATGGGAGTAATAATGACCTACCTCACAGGGTTGTTGTGAGGTTGTTGTAAAAACACTTCAGACAGTGAAAGTGCTATAAAGATGAAAAATAAAATAATGAATACTAATAGTCATTACCTAGTGAGAACTTAAGATGAAAAAATGGTTTTATGTGTCCAGAAGACACAGGTCTAACTGCCTGTGGAGTGAATGCTAACAGGAGTCATTGCTAATCAACCTGGAAATAATACTTACTGATTTTCCTGTTCATGTTTCCAGGTATAGAAGATGGACATTTCCTCTCCACTGTCACGGTTTTTCCCTTAGAAGAGAGCTGATAATTGAAAAAGAGGACTATTGTATGAATTACAGCAATAGCGATGAAGCTCCAAAGGCATCAAAATGAGAAAAAAGCCAAACTATGCTAGAAACTAACCATGTAAATAATTATTGATGCAACGTCATATTAGATTATATTTGATCACCTATTGCCCAATCCGGTAAAACTTCTGTGCACAAACAACCAACAAAAGGAGCATGGTTTGTGTGAGGATTGCCCCTTTGAATCTGAAAGGAAAGGACCCTGAACCCCTTGCCTGCCTGCCTGCCTGCCTTTCTTTCTTTCTTTCTTTCTTTCTTTCAAGACTGCCACCTGGCTGCGTGTTGACACTGGGTGCAGTCACACAAGATGCAGCAGGCCTGATTCCCACATGCCCCATGGTGGGCAATTGCTGCCGCCACACTTCAGGGCCAGCATGGGGAGCAGAGCAGACAATTGCCCACCCCTCCCCCATGGAGAAGCCGGGTAGGCCTCTGTCAGATCTCCTGCCATGCTTCGGGGTTGGCCGATGTACCGGCCACACGAGTGGGCACCCAACCCTGCCCCAGCCACTATGCCATCCCCAGCTGTGATGTGGCCATGTGGGACAGGAGATAGCACCCGCCACTCAAAGTCCCACAGCAGAGCTTGGCGCATGGATGGGCAGATGGGGGTCAAGCAGCAGCACACTATCATACCTTGGACAGTCTTACCCCACTTTGGGTAAGGTAGCTACACCTTGCGTCCTTGGCCTTTTTCTGAGGACACAGGGCGTAGTAGCCAGCTGCCCACTCCGTCACATGACAGGGAAACATCTGACAGCCTGTAAGTTTGTAGGAGGTGAATAGCAGGCATTCCTAAGCATCAGGTATCCACATTAAGCTCAAGCTACTTAAGAAATGTTTAAAATTCCGGAATTTGTTTGCTTAACTTTGTGGGGAAAATAGACGTAGAATTACAGTCACAGAAGCACTAAGGCCGTTTTCAGACGAGCGCAGCGGCACCCGCGCTTGCTTTACAAAAGAGCCGGCAGTCCGTTCTACACGTGATGCTGCCGCCGAAAAAGCACATGCACGGGCGATGCGCATCCATTTCCGGCCGCGAACTGACCGGGTCGGCAATCGAGGTTGGTCATACGTGGCCGGAAATGGATGCGCATCGCCTGCACATGTGCTTTTTCGGCGGCAGCATCACGTGTAGAACGGACTGCCGGCTCGTTTGAAAACAAGCGCAGGCACCGCCGCGCTCGTCTAAAAAAGGCTTAAGTCATGTGTATGCTTTGAACATTTTATCCTTAGGATCTTAAATTTCATGAAAAGGCAGTGGAAAATCAGGTCCAAAGTATTGAAAGGGTTCTATCAGACAATATTTTAGATGCATAGGGGAAGTAAGCAGAGGTTGCACTATGTCTGCTTACTTCGCAGGTCTAGAGTCTTGTCTGAAAGAGGTCCCTGGCCACTTTTCACAATGGAGCTTATGCCACTTGAGCGGTTTTTAAAATTGTAACCATCATTCCATTGAATTCAATGTATCATTTTTGGTTTACACCAACTGAGGATCTGCCCCTTTAATTCTAAAATAGAACTTCACCATTCCTGCCTAGCTATGCATGGGAAATATTTAATCTAAATTCAATCACACACATTTTAAGGCCAGGGTTATATTTCCTGAAAACTGGCAGCGGGTGGGGGTCAAAAATATGCAGCATGAGGGACACAAAAGTTGCTACATGCCTACTAACAGCACTCACTGTTGCAAAAGCCATCTCATGGAATGTGCCCATGTCACAGAGGGTGCAATTCTCTGGGTGGATAGTGCCTGTGCTAGCAGTTAGCACAGGCATCACTGAAGAGACTGGAACTTGCTCCAACACGAAGTGATAGTTAACTACAGCTTGCCCACCATTAACTTCCAATTCATGCACGCTGAGCTAGGTTACATAGATTTTGCTTTAGTTGTTTGTTTTTTAAACCAACTCAAAAGTTGAAACTCTCAAAAGATTTCATTATTGCATCACTGTCTTCTGCTTACCTTAAACAGAATGTACAATATGTATAGAAGTATGCCGAATCCATAAATTGGTATGATCTGCCCCACAAGACCTCTCCCACCTCCACTTCCTCCGCCACTGCCACTGCCACCTCCTCCTCCTCCTCCCTTGGCTTTGGCAACTGCCTCTGCAAGGTGAGTCCTGGGGAAATGGGCACCAGATGACTGGCCATCTGGAGAAATTGGTTGATGCAGCATTGGCGGAAATCGACTTGTCTTTCCTGAAAAACAATGTGGAAGACATTTGTTCTGCACAGGACTTGAAATAGTTTGCATGATTGGACTAGTTTCTGTATTGGGAAGAGAAATCTTGTTTTAAAGCACCAAATTTCCACTGGTTAAGGGATAGTGCAGTGAAGAGCATAAACTGAGGTACTCTCTTCCCAATAGTTCACTATGAGCAGCAGCGTCAAACAGGTTGATAAATGCAACTACTTTCTTGGTACAGGAAAGGAAGTAAAGGTAGAGTGGGTAACTAAGAAACATGGATAAATTTCTTGTCCAACAAAATAGAACAGGGACAGGGAACCTCAGGCTCGGGGCCAAACGTAGACTACGGCAAGTTTTTATGTAGCCCTTTGATCCAGTTCCTACCCCAAAGTACTGAAAAACTGAGCTCAGGTTAAGTGAGCAGAGATGTGGGCATGCACACAAAGACAGAGGACAAGCCCATGTACAGATCCATGATCTAGATCCTTTTCTTGAGCACACCCCTTAAGCACCTTCACCCCAACTTCATTGTGACCCACAGAGCTTGTACTTAAAGTGTCCCTAGGGAAGGAAAAGATTCCTCACCTCTGCTATAGAATGAGTCTGTGACAGAGCTGGGGTTAGAATTCAGAAATTTCAACTCCTTGCCAGTAGCTCAGGCCAACTGTATTCTGTACTATTTTGTTTCTATGGCCTGAGAATGGCAGATTCGAAAGCAATTATGATACAAAAGAGATAAAGTCGTACAGACGGCCTCCATGTAGTTAGGATTCCAGTGGAGTTCACCGCTTGCTGCAGAATTATTCTGCGGAAAGGGCCAACCCTTAACCCAGTCTTCTGGCCTGTGGGCCAAATCTGGATGATCTCTTTTTTATTTGTCCCATTTTCAGTGCGTGGATTTGGCTTGTGGATCAAGCTCCTCCTTTCGAACAATGGAAGAGCAAGCTCAGGAAAGGGAGCTGATATGAGGGCATGCGCTCAAGGATAGAGTGGGGAGTCCATGATCTAGAACCTCTCTTCCTCCATTCTTAGCACACCTCTTATACAATCCTGTTCCCAACTCGTATCTGGTTTGTGGAGCCTGTACCAATTTTCAAAATGGCCCATGAGAGAGAAAAGGTTCCCCAGCCCTGCCTTTATCTGGGCCCTAGATGCTCACTCTGCCTGGTTGTATGGAGGTGATGGAACTACAACGTAATATTGCAAATCCAGGTGTTCCTGAAAGTGTAGTGACCTAAGCAGCCATCTTACTCGCCTTGCATTATGACCTGTTCTGACAGCATACCATGTGTCTAGCCCTCATATCTACAGAATGAGAGCTAATCCATTCAGATCAATCAGGGCCCAGCAGACCGAGAAAATCCATGACACTAGTAGTTGTTCAAGATTCCACAACAATTAGCATAGACTTCACTATTTTGCGATACTAGGTACCTAGCACTTTGTTTACATCTCCCTGCCCTTCTGGGACCTGCTTGCTTACAGCTGCCTCTTGCTGTCCAATTTACTTCATGAAGGGAAAGTACTCTTACACTACTGTGCCAGGGAGCTCAGGGTCAACGATGAATTCCAGCTTTCATGTAGGCAGCAGGAAGGTCCAGAAATGTAGGTAGCTTGCAAGTTGTACTGCCAACAGTGCCTTTCCCAAGGCTTGTCAGTAGATGAGCTAATTATTACTATTATTATAAGCATTTATATATAGTGCCAGAAATGTACCTAGCGCTTTACAGAGAATAAAATAGAAAATAAAATAATGAAGCCAAACTACTTAGTCCTGCCTTCCATGAGCCATGTGAGAGGAAAGGAGGTTCTCAGACAGACCAGGTGGGCAATATTACTGCAAGCAAGGACAACCGAGACAGGCTGCTATCTGGAGAACAACACCATGCCTGAAAATTACTATTGTTGAAAAGAGTGCTGTGACATGAAATTCTTCAACTGGGGCAGGAAGTACTCCACCCCTGACCCCAAAAATCCCCGAACTCTGTGGGACAGGATCATGGGGGGGTAAGGGCTTCCACATTGGCACTGGGCAGCATATGTGATGCCAGGCCATTGGCGCGGTGAACTGTCACAGCAGCCCAGCCCAGCAGTCCCCATCACTCCGAAGGCACCGCAGCAGACTGGGATGATTGGCTGCAGTCAGGAGTTTCAGGGCTGGGCCTGACCACGGCGATACCAGACACTGTCTGCACCTGATCAGGTTTACGCC
This sequence comes from Sphenodon punctatus, assembly GCA_003113815.1. Classification (NCBI taxonomy): domain Eukaryota; kingdom Metazoa; phylum Chordata; class Lepidosauria; order Sphenodontia; family Sphenodontidae; genus Sphenodon; species Sphenodon punctatus. Next base: position 1,156,598 of record QEPC01009171.1, on the reverse strand, counting down.
CAGGCTGCAGCCCCTCATTTATTTATTTGTTTTTATTTATACCTCGCCCTTGACCAAAGACTCAGGGTGACTTACTACATAAGAAGAGACAAAAATGAAATATAAAATCTAGCAAACATATAAAATGATACAAATTCCAATTAAAACCTCTCTCTGCCCACGAAAAGACTGGTCAAATAAGTAGGTCCTACATTGCCTCCAGAAAATGCTCAAGCTTTGGTGAACTCCAGGGAAAGGGAGACTCGTGCACAGCTCTAGGATATGGTACTACTTGTGAATAATCATGAAATAGCTTTTCATCCCACCCCCTGCCCCCATGAGGCATCGTTGTGTGTGTTATATAGGAAAGGAGATATTGGAATTAAAAAGTGTTTAAGGGAGACATTAAATTAACATTTTTGTAGAACAGGGATGGGGAACCCTCTTGGGCCAAATATAGCCCCATCCCCCTTTTAAATCAAGTTCACTCAGCTCTCCCACGGCTGCTACTGATGCAGCTCAAGGTCACTACTGCTTCCTGCCTGAACTGGCTTCAGGGGCTGGGAGCCACATAGGACTCGCCCCAAGGGGCGGGGGGGGCGAACAGATCCTGCCCCCACGGATCTCCCACCCACCCCCGGCAATCAGAGGGGGGCGGTGTTAGGGATCCTTTTCTGACGGGACGTCTGGGTGGGAGGGGATAAGATCGTGGGCGTGCCCCTCAGGAGGAACGTCTGTTTATTGGGGCAGAGTGGTAGGGGCTGTCTTGGGAGAGGGGTGAGTTTGGGTGCAGGAGGGGGGGTTCGGTTGGTGGGTGGAGGGGTTATGGCTCCCTCCCCAATGTAAGGGGAAGGGGGGGGACTGGGTTGGGACTGTTCCCCCAGTGTGAGGGGTGTGCATGACCCGACAGGGATGGGAGGGTTTGGCTCCCCTGTGTGTG
>QEPC01009171.1:1141556-1155482 GCA_003113815.1 Sphenodon punctatus | reverse complement strand
CCAGGCCCCCTCACAGGTAATGCAGTGATCGAGATTGGGGGGGGGGGGCTGGTCCGGGACGGCTGCTGATGAATGTGAGGTCGGTTGGTAATAAATCTACAATGATCCAGGAGTTGATTCTTGATCAGTCAGCCGACCTCATGTGTATTACAGAGACCTGGCTGGACACTGAGTCGGGGCCAATTTTGGCTGACTTTGTTCCAGCTGGGTACTCTGCACAGCACCAGTCTAGACCTGAGGGGCGGGGAGGTGGTGTAGTCATTATTTTTAAGGACACCTGATCCATCTGGTAATCGATCTGGCTGGAGACAGACTGGGGCTGCTGCTCATATACTGCGCACCTACCTGTATGGCAGCATCCCTATACGCCCTAGCTGAGTTGGTGTCTGAGGTGGTCTTGCAGTCTCCAAGGACCTTGGTCCTGGGGGATTTCAACATCCACGCTAACACCGACCTTGGGGGAGCAGAGCGTGAGTTCATGGCTGCCATGACAACCATGGGACTGTCTCAGAGGGTTGTGGGCCCGACTCATGATGAAGAACATAACCTTGACCTAATATTCTGCACTGGCCTTGAGGCAGGGGATCTGGTGGTGGGGGACGTATTAACTTCACCCTTGTCATGGACGGATCATTATCTCCTCCGGACCGATCTCCTGGCACATGTCTGCCCCTGGAGAGGTGTAGGACCAGTTCAGTTGGTCCGGCCCTGGAGTCTTATGGAACCAGAGAGGTTCCGGAATGCCCTAGAGGAATTGCCTCCTGATCTCAATGACCACTCGCTTGATGACCTCATTGTCTTCTGGAACAACTTGTTGACTGAGGCCATTGACCGAATGGCTCCCAAGCATCTGCTTCCAGAATGCCGACGACGTGGGTCCCCTTGGTTTACAGAGGAGCTGCGCCAGATGAAGTGGGAAGGATGGTGGTTGGAGCGATGGTGGTGCTGGAGTCATGTTGAAGCCAACCGATTGCAACATAAAGCTAGTTTAAAAGCTTACGCTGTGGAGGTGCAGACAGCAAAGAAAGAGTTCTTTGCTGCCCTCAGAGCATCCATAAAGTCACGTCCAGCTGAGCTTTTCTGGGTGGTGCAGGGACCAGTCAGTCCGGCCTCTCTCTACCTGGAACTGGAATTTTCTAGTGCCCGCTGTGACATGTTTCTTGACTTTTTTGTGGATAAAATCACTCAGATTCACAGTGACTTTGATGCTGCGCTTATAACGGTAGGTGAACCTGAGGGGGTAGAGGACCCACCATGTCTGATTTCATGGGATCAATTTCAGTGGATGTCGCCTGCTGATGTGGCGGATGTCATTGAGGCTGTAAGGGCCACCTGTTGTGAATTAGATCCGTGCCCATCCTGGCTGGTCAAGGCCCACTGGGAGACATTAGGGCCATTGCTGGCGGGGGTTGTCAATGCCTCCCTTAGGGAGGGCAGGGTGCCGAGCCACCCCAAAGAGGCAGTGGTGAGGCCCCTGCTCAAGAAACCATCCCTTGACATTGACTCCCCGGCCAGCTATCAGCCAGTCTCTAACCTTCCCTTTTTAGGAAGGTTATTGAACGGGTGGTCGCTCGGCAGCCTCAGGGGCATCTATATTGGGTCAGTTTTCTTGATCCCTCGCAGTCTGGTTTTCGCCCTGGGTTTGGCACGGAGACTGCACTTGTGGCTTTGGTTGACGACCTGCGCTGTGAATCAGACCGGGGAAGATCTTCCATTTTAATTCTATTAGATCTGTCGGCTGCATTTGATACCGTTGACCACGAGATGTCGGTGGCTTGGCTGTGGGACCGGGCTGGGGTGGGCAGAATTGTTCTTGAATGGTTTTGCTCATTCCTGGCTGGGAGAACTCAGCGTGTGGTTCTCAGGGAATGTACTTCATCTTCCCGGGACCTCACATGTGGAGTCCCGCAGGGTTCTATTCTGTCCCCACTCTTGTTCAAAGTGTATATGTAGCCTTTGGGTGAGGTCGTGAGAAGGTTCAGTGTGCGTTGTCATCAGGTTCGACGTGCGATGACACACAACTCTACCTCTCTTTTTTCTACAAACCCAGACCCGGCAGTCTCTGTGCTCACCCAGTGCTTGGCAGCTGTGGGGGACTGGATGAGGGTGAATCATCTGAAGTTGAATCCCGACAAGAAGGAGGTGATCTTGGTGGGTAGGGCTGGGTGTGTGTGCGGCCACCATCATTGATAGGGTCTGCCCCCCTATGGCCACACAGACCTGTAGCCTGGGGGTGCTCCTTGAAACTCAGCTCCGCCTGGATCTCCAGGTGGAGGCTGTGGTGAGGGGAGCATTTTGCCAATTAATCTGGTATGACGGCTGCGGCCGTATGTTTCGAACTTGGATCTGGCCACCATCATCCATGCCTTTATCACTTCTGGACCAGACTACTGTAATGCACTCTACGTGGGGCTGCCCTTGGGGATGGTCCAGAGGTTGCAGCTGGTGCAGAATGCAGCGGCTCATCTCTTAACGGGGACGGGTCGCCGTGAGCACATTATACCGGTTCTCTGCTCCATGCACTGGCTGCCTATTATCTGCCGGGCCTAATTCAAGGTGTTGGCAATGACCTATAAAGCCCTAAACAGCCTTGGTCCGGCTTACCTGCGGGACCACCTCAGGCCCCGGATTGCATTGCGGCCCCTGCGGTCGGCCAGGGACACCTGACTCGAAGTCCCCCAGCGACAATGGGAACTTGGTGGCCGCTCCCAGGCTGTGGAACTCCCTCCTGATGGAGGCCCACCTGGTCCCGGACCTCCCCTCTTTCCGTAGACAATGTAAGACCTAGCTGTTCTGCTGTGTAAGACCTGGCTGTTTTGGAGAGGGAGACAGGTAGGGTGGGGTGTGTTGGGTGAATTCTGCCCTTTTAGTTCTTTTTATCTTTTAAAATGTTTTTAATGATATTTTATATGTTTTACTGCTGATATATTTGTAAGCCGCCCCGAGCTGCTCTGTGAGGAGGGGGTGGGGTAGAAAAATAGTAAAATAAAATAAAATAAATAAATAGTGCAAGCTTTAGTCCCAGATATCCCCAAGCTGGGAGGAGACTGTTGCTTCCTGCTGAACAGCTGATTGGTGGGGAACAGCAGGGCCCCTCCCCACACCTTTTCTTCTTTTTTCACCCCCAGCCCACTAAATTGCCTTTCTGCTCCCAGACATAAAAGGCTACCCCCAACCCATGTAGAAATTAGGGGGCTATGCTGCAAACTAGAAAAATACTTGTTTTGCACAACATACAGGAGACTGAATCTGGATTATGATTCTCACACACATGGACACTTACTGCTTTTGTGAAAGTTTCGCCAGTGATTCTCATTTTAATTAGGTAGGCCCTTATTTATTTATTTTTTAAGTTAGATTTAAAAAAAGAAAGAAATTTACTTAGCAGTACCCTTTACTTTCCAGATACTGATACTGCCTTAACCCCAGGGCCCTCTCAATCTAACTCTGCCGTAGCAGCTCTTTCACAAGCTATAATATTGTCTACTTTATTGAATTATTTAAAATGCACCATGAAAGACATAATATCTTATTTACAAGGAGTCCTGTTGATGGCACAGGAATGCCTTTCAACAACTTGTTGCTATGGAGACAATTGTGCTGTCACAAAACAGCACTATCACTTCAGGTGGGGATTAAACAGCAGGAACAGATGAACTTTTAGGAAACAGATGTCATATTCATGAGTGTCCTTTACCAAGGAGGGAAAACAAAAAATATGCAAAGCAGTCAGAATGGTTGATAAGCAAACTGTTTGTCTCCATTTCTGTGATGCATCACCCATCTTATAAAAACATAAATTAATATAAATAAATGTTTATATTAAATGTGAGTAATTAAGATGACATCTTTGGCCACTTTGAAAATGAGTACAAGCTCCACGGGCCACATAGAAGTTGGATGTAGGGTCATTTAAGGGGTGTGCTAAATATGGGGGAAGGAAGAGGAAAGTCCATGTCATGGATCCATCCCCTGTCCTGGATTGCATGCCCTCATCTTCACTCTCTTCCCGAGCTCACTTTTTCAGTGCTGGAAAGTAAGAACTGGATCCACAGGCTGGATCCTGGAAAGGGGGCCAAATCAAAGACAACCCGAATGTGGCTTACACTCTTACACACAAGAATTGGTCCGATGCAAAGCATCACCTTAACTGTGTGCAGCAATCCTCTTTCATCCAGGTGCGCAAGGGATTTGCACATTATATGTTTAACCAAAGTACTAGTGTACTAGACTCAAGTTGGCACCAAATCCACATTCACAGCAAGACACACCATTGCCCATTACCCGCTCTCATTTGTGTACATTGTGTTATCCCCCCCGCCCCCCCATCCCCAAAGCCTGACAAGCCCCTCTTTTTGTGGTCAGCGCTTCAATGGAGTCTAACCATTCATAAATATGGGCCCACGTATAAAGCTGAATTCCATGTTCTGCTGACAATGGGTGATTTCAGATGTGACGGGCGGCAGCATTGACTCTGGGCTGTGGGGTGGTTCGGACCACGGGCGGGGGTGAAGGGGCGCGCCAACAGACGTTCGCCCATTTGCCCCCGGCCATAGGGACTGCCGAACCACAGCCCAGGGTCAGTGCTGCCGCCCGTCATGTCTGTTGGGTAACCCCCCCTCCCAGAGGGGGCAGGGCTGCGCGACGCAGCATGCGGCCACACGGCCCCGCCCCCTGCGCTCCCCGCCCTCCCCAAGACAGGCAGCCGCAGCAGCCTATCAGGCTGCTGCCGCCACCAGAACGCGGTGAAGGTAAGGTAACAGACGTTACTTTTCCTTCACCACATTCCGGATTCCCACTAACTACACTTCATTCGCCGCCATGGTGCGGGAGAACAAAGCATGGTTAGGTTCACCACAGGGGGTGGTTGACGGAGGTGAACATCTGGATGCGAGCAGACGTTCACCTGCTTTCAACCTCCTCTGCGGTTGACTACGGTTGACTGTGATGATTTCAGACAACGTATCGTCTGAAATCCCCCAAAGGCTATACTCAGGGATCTGTGTACTGTTCATAACATTTTTCCTGTTGGCACCAATGGGAAAAATGCAGCGAACAAGGATCCTTGGCAAGACTGTATATGAAGCTTCTCACTGTGGAGGATTTGGCAGCCACCTAAGTCTAGACTGGCACTTTGGTGAATAACTAATATGTGAACAACCCTCTTGCACGACACCCCTTGATGAGTGAGGATGGTGCCCTCTGTCTTTTGTCACTACCAGACATTTATTTAGTTTATTTATTTATTTCAGAACTTTGGTACCCCACACCCATCCTGACGCAGGCAGCTCAGGACAGCAAACAAAAAAAATTGATAAAAATATAAAAGCACATATAAACACATAAAATCAATGCATCATAAAAATGCACTCACTGGAGCTCAAAAAAACATCCACCCCACCCCAGCACCCACTACCCATCTCTCTCACCAAAAGCCCAGCAGAACAGCCCAGGTCTTACACTGTCAGTGGAAGGAGGGAAGGTCCAGGGACAGACAAACTTCCACCGGGAAGGAGCTCCACAGCCTCTGAGAATGCCCTCTCCATAGTTGCCATCTACGACACCCAGGGGACCTCAAGGGGACACCCAGGGGACCTACTTACCTGTGGGAGTGAAGTGGTCCCACAGGTAAGTAGGGCCCAGAGCGCATAGGACTTTATAGGTCAAAATCAACACCTTGAATCGGGCCCAAAAGATTATAGGTCCTAGAGCATCACTCGCTGGGTTCTCCTGGACAGGAAAGAGAGGAACCATTCAAAAACAATTCCACCCACTCTAGCCCGGTCCCACAAGTGGGCCACCAACAGCTCATGATCAACCATGTCAAAGGCAGCTGACAGATCTAACAGGATCAATAAGGTTGAATGGCCTTGATCCAACTCACAGCAAAGTTTGTCAGCTAAGGCCATAAGTGCAGTCTCAGTGCCATAACCCAGACAAAAACTAGACTGCGAGGGATCAAGAAAACTGATGTGGTCCAAATGCCCCTGAAGCTGCTGAGCCACCACCCATTCAATAACCTTGTATTAAGAAATGTATTAAACAAATAAATAAATAAAAAGGGAAGGTTAGAGACAGGCCAATAGCTGGTGAGGGAGTCAATGTCAAGCGATGGCTTCTTGAGCAGAGGTTGCAACACAGCGCCCTTAAGGCACCCCAAAACTCTACCCTCCCAAAGGGAGGCACTTACCGTCCCAGTCAGAAATGGCCTGTCAGTGGGGGAAGGGAATATAGGCACTCTCCACGCTCCAAGCGCCCGCCCTGCGTCCTAACCCTGCTGTTGGCTTGCCACTGAGGAGGAGGAATGCCCATCAGGATAGAATGTGGGTCAAATGTCTGAGACAAGGCTGCCTGGACTAGACCCCTATCATTATACGGTGCCAAGAAGGCGGGCAGAACAAGGTCCACACCTTGCACCACGACCACACGTATGCTCACTCGAGGTAGGGAGAGGCACAAGTGTGGAAGGGTAGCGTGGAGGAATGCTGGGCTGGGATCCAGGAGAGGGGGTAGGACCAGGGGGTCTTGCTCACAAAGGGGAGGCAGCAAGGAGAACCCAGGAAGGGGGGACGCCAAATCACAATCACGTACACAGTCACACGGCCCCAATGTCTCCTGGCTGGCCTTAACCAACCAGGACGGGCATGGATCTAATTCACAAGATGTGGCTCTAACTGCCTCAAGGACATTCCCCACATCAGCAAACGACACCCACTGAAATTGATCCCCAAAAACGGGACAAGACAGGGCATGGGATCAACATAGACTGTTTGTCCACATTACCGCGCCGGGGGAAACTTACGAGATGAAAACTCACGGCAGGGGAAGTAGCATGAAGCTTGAAACATGGGCAGTGTTAAAAAGTGTCACATGACGTGTCTCACTTTGTTTTCAATCATGGATCAAAGGGTTGGATTTTGCGCCCTATCTTCCATGATTGAAAACAATGCGAGATGCACCATATGACACTTTTAACCCTGTGCCCATGTTCCAAGCATCACACTACTTTTCTCGCCATGTTTTCTTCTCATAAGTTTCCCCTAGCGCGGTAACCTGGACAAGCAGCCATAGTAAACACATGCTATACGTAAACATATAACCTCACGGCTGAAGAGAAATTTTCAAGTTGAAATCTAAAGTTTGATTTATTTTATTTTAATATAGTGCCTTTACTACATCTGCCTTTAAGTCAAAAGAACGTAAGAAATGCCATATTGGGTCAGAAAAATGGTCTATCTAGCCCAGCATCCTGTCTCCAACAATGGCCAGTCTTAATAAATCTATTAAATAAATAAAATAAAAAATTGCTTAAAATGAAGTTTTTATGTCAAACATTTAGCTTCCAGTCTATTGTTAAAATTGGCTGCTTCCCTGAACCACCCCTGTGCTTCTTGGGAGCTGTATCATCAGCCCTGGATGATCCCCTGATCGCTGTTCTGTGTGAGGCACTCCGATTTAACGTTTAGATCTGATCTATTTGTTAGATCCAAGTTTAAAACGGGGCTGGAACTCGGAGTGTCTCACTCACATGCAGCAGCGATCAGGGAATCATCCGAAGCTGATTATACAGCTATTGGGGGCCCGCCGACATCGGCGATTAGAAGACTTAACATGTGAGTTCACCTACAGTGCAACATGGGTGAGAACCCAAAACGGAGAATGGAGACAGAGCAACTAGGAACTCCAACATCCATAAGGCACTGCAGTGTCTTATTAGAGGTAGTGGCACACCTAAAACAAACTGATTTGATTTGGGCTGAAATAGTGAAATGAAAGTTTGGAAATGATGTGTTTCACATAATTTGAAAATGTGAAAATATTTGGTTTGAAATTTCCACATCTTTACAAATGAATTATTTAATTTCAAACTTAAGAAATCTACTTTAAAAAAAATATTTGGACGGTGCAGTTAATATACAGGCACTGATCTGTAGGTATGGTAACGATTTAAGTTACATACAAACATTTTGTTTAAAAGTTCAGAAGAACTCAGTATGTCGGATATAAGGTTGGTTGTGCGTCTATGCCATATGGCAGACTTGTAATTTTTTTCCAAAAGAACGCTGCCTCACGAAGTGCTCGACACAAGATACTCAGGGCGCTTTCACACGTGCCTAAGTGTCCTTACAAGGCTGGGAGAGTACGTGGGATTGCAAATCTTGCGTATTTTTGTGTACATCCAAATGCACTAATCCACATAATTTCTGCTTTTATGCGCATTTACAAGGCCAGATTCTGCAGACCTGTAAATAGTCATTGTAAACGAGCATAAGAGGCATTTGCACATACACAAAAACGCGTGAGATTTGCAATCCCATGTTCTCTCCCAGCCTTGTAAAGATACTTTCAGGCACGTGTAAAAGCAGCCTCTGAGTAAATTAGGGTTATATAGTCTATGAAGCTATGCACACAAGGGCACTTTAAGGCTGCATTCTCTAATTTTTTAGGTGCTTGACTCTGCAATCTTAATGCTCTTTAACCATACTTTTTATATGCCATCGCTTCTAAAAAACTAGATCTACCATGTTGAAACATATTGACTGTCATCAGCAGGACTAGAATCCTTCGACTGGCAGCACAGGCCCTATTAGTCTCTATGTGAAGAAACCTCGAGTGGGATGAGACACACACTTTGCAAGTGGGTTTCACAGCTATTTGTTACCAGTAAAGGAATGCTGGGAGACAAGGTATTATGGGTTCTGTTTCAGGATCTATGAGAAACTGTACTGGCCCTTCTTTCCATCTCTTACTACTTTCCCCTAGCTTGTCTCTTTGGACTCCCATGCTCTCTTTCCTTGCCTTCTCTGCCTTTGTTTTGTCTAGAGAGAGCGTGGTTGCTGTGATGGTCCCAAAGAGATGGAGACTAAATAGTTTAAATATCTTTTATTGGACCAACTTCTAGTGATAAGAATATACAAGTATTTGGGCCACACAACCTTCCTCAGGGATGTACCAATTTGCATTTCATACCGAGTCATAGATACTGCATTTGTTCAATCTATACAATTCCGACTTGTTACATGCCCAAGGAAGGGCCTTGTGGCCTGAAAGCTTGCATAATTCTCACCAACAGAAGTTGGTCCAATAAAATATATAATTTGAACTGTTATAAACCTTTCTGCCCTATACCTCTACCCCCTTAATCACTTGCTCCCCTTGTACACTGATCCACCCACACCCCACTGCAACTCCTATCCCTCTGCCGCTATCCACCTCTACAAGTTGCTTGCAGTCACTTCCTCCTTCCCATTTCTATTCCCTCAACAATGCCTGCAAAACCTTCCCCATTCCTTTGCATTTCTCTCAGGTAGCTTCCATGCTATCCTAGTGGAATGTCATCAATAGGCCATGAACACAGGGAACTTGTCCAAGCTTCTCCACGCCTGGTGGTACGGCAGGCCTGGCATTAAGTGGAATTGAAGGAAAAGTCCTTTTGAGCTCATGTCCCTCAGCTCTGGAGCATGCTCAGTGTAGATGGAAGCTTAGCAAATAATCTAACACAAATGAGTTTATTAAAAATGTACAAACTAATTTTTTGAGTCATAATTCATTCACATCTTAATGGATTTTCTCCTGTACAAGGAAAGGCAAAATCTTTGCCAAACTTCAATCCTATTTTCAAAATACAGAGGTCTTAGGACTTCTCAATTAAATAAATGGGGGGGGGGGGGAAGGTGAGAACGTAGACGTTTATGGATTTATTCAAATGTATACCCCACCCTTCTTCCAAGGATCAGGGCGGCAAAGCAATATATTTTCCTTTAATCTCACTCTCAGAAATGAGAAAATTGAACCTTTAAAAAAAATAATCAGCCTAAGGCTGAAAAAGACTGAAAATTTCAGTCCAAAGAGCTTAAAGTTAGCAATGTTATAAGCAATAGAACAAACGATATTATAATGGAAAATGTTGGACAGCCTTAGAAGAAAAAAATCTTTTTATATGAAATAATGGAGATTACAAATTCATCTGTTAATCATGTGATTAGAGTTATCTGGTTTACTGCTTTATTAACAAAACAAAAGCCCAAGTAAAGCTTAAAGTTTATTCGCTTTCAACACTTATGAAAAGTTACTTCAGGCCTTGGTACAATAGCTGGCATTCATGCTAAATTCAGTCTTTTCCCATAAAGTTTTGCACAATAGCTACTTTAAGCAAATACTGGCAATTTTTAAGAATGTTTCATTCAGACTGGAATTGAAGGGTTTTTTTTTGCCCTTGACTCTTAGTATATTGCTTTACTAACAATGCAGTTACTATCAGGTTGTTATATATCTTGTTTAAAAGTACAATGACCCAGGCAGGAATCAGTACTGTTTAAATAGAAACTGATGTGATGGCTTGCCAGGGGAGGAGAACTTCTGGCCCAAGGGACAATCCAGTCCATGGCTGTTTTTTATTCAGCTTCCTTCCAGTTCTTGGATCTGGCCCATGGATTCAGTCTCTACCTCTAAGCACTGAGAGTTCAGGGAAGGGAGTGTAGATGAGGGCATGCTCTCAAATACAAGGGATGGGTCTATGGCACAGAACCTCCTCTTTCTTCTGACATCCTGAGCACATCCCTTATGTACCCCCATCCCTAATTCCTATTTGACCTACCTTACTAGTAATTCAAAGTGGCCCATGGAAGAGAAAAGTTCCTCATGCCTGCTGTAAACTATGCATCACGGGCTATACATTCTAAAATGAAAATGAACATGCCCTACAGACACACACATCTGGAGGTCATTCCTGTAAAGAGTTATGCAGCAAACATGCTTAATTTTAAGCACATCAGCAGCTCCACCAAACTCCTGTGCTGAAATGCTTTTCTGGATCAGGGGCAGAATACTCACCACCCAGCAGGACTTAGCCTTTAATGTGCTATCATAGCTGGTACAAAAACCTTGCGTTTGAGCCTTTTCTTCCATATTGAAACAGGGTGACTAATTTTATATGCAAAAAAAAAACCCTTGTAAGTCTTTTTCAAACAAAAGCATTTGCTTACAAATCCAGATTTGTCTCTATTATCCAAGGATCATCATATAGACGTAAAAGGACATTTGCTAACAGTAGGCCTTGTCCCAAGTATATCCTTCAGTTATTTACAAATGTTAACCCAGGCAAAATGGAATTAATATGGTTAACTACCTGAGTACCTCAGTACTAAAGGACTAAGAGAAAACAGTATTTATTAAGCAAAATGTAAGTGAAGTCACCTAACTAAAGCCACCGGCCCCATCCCCCACAACTATATTTAGATCCCTGAGCCCACGCAGGATCCCAGTAAGACCATGGGGCTTTACACGAGATGCTGTAGTCCATTCTAGGGGATATGATAATGACCCAATAGGGTAAATCATTTTGTACAGCTAAATTGTGTGCAGAATTAACCACTTAAATGTGCGCAGAATTAACCACTTAAATGCCTTCTGTACACATAACATTAATTCTCTGCAATAGATATCATGTAAAATTACAGATTTGTTATGAAAGACTGGTGTAAAATCAAAATCAGAAAATACTGCAGAGTAGAATGGAAAATAAACAATGTAGATGATTTAAATGAACTTTTATTTCATATGAAACATTAAAACGCAATATAAAAAACATACATGAAAGCAAACATATGGAAATCAGAACATTTTTTAATGTTTCAACAGAAAATGGCAAAGATCATGAAAGCAAGGTGCTGGATTTTGATGCTTCTTCACCTATCTCAGAAATAAAAGTCACCCAACACATTAGAAATAAAATTCAAATGATGTTTGGTAATTTAATATTTGAAAGGAGAATAAATGCAAATCATATCAACATGGTAACAGCATGCTATAACTTTTGTCTTTGAAAGTCCATGGTATACCCAAGATCTCTGAAATGAGACAAGAATAGGTGAGATGAAGGACATTTCTGTGAATAATATACATATATCTACAGTGTTTCATCCCAAAGGATCCCACTGCACTTTATACAGTCACCAGAAACACAAATGGAGTGAAGGCTATCACCTCAGCGTGCCAGTCCATTGACTAAACAAAAACAAAATAGCATGATTACATGATGGGGAAATGGGGTGGGAATCTGGCCAGCCAAATATTTGTTCCTACAAAAAAGCACAGTGAAATAATAATTTACAATCACAAACATCTTTAATCCAAGGATCTTACAGCAGTGCTGCACAAACATTAACCAAACCCCACAGTTGAGTCACTAACAGGATCAAGATATCCAAAACTCCTCTGCACTTATTATTTATTTATACATATAGCACAAGCAATGTACTTGACACTGTACAGCTGCAAGAGTCTCAGCGATTACATGAAATTTTTAAAGTGAAGTCACTTGTACCTCAATTTCTGATCTGTAAAATGGAGATAACATTCCAAAGGGAGCTGGGGGTCACTTAAAAAGATATTGTGCTTTGTCAATCCTTGCACAGGGAACGGACACCATACTTATACAAAGCAGTTTCATGAATCTTGAGAGCACTTTTCAAAAAAAGCATCTAGCTGACTAAAGACCCTCTAACCTTAGCAGAAATTAGCCCAATTTCCTTAAACACTTCTGAGACTCCCATCCATATCTACCTACAGTCATTTTAAAAGTCATTTGACCTATTCCTGCCTGCTAATGTAACATGCAAGTCTATAGGATATACTTTTAAGTGAAATGCACAAAGCTTCCAGCTCCTTCCTGCAGCTCCTTCCTGCTCCTTCCTGCAGCAGGGAACACAATAGGGTCAAGTGGGTTTCCCTCTGGATTTAAGCAGGACTCAAAAGATAGTGAAGGAGCAGCATCTTTTGCTAGCATAACAAGGGTCAGTGTGACTAGTTGTTTTATAAAGTAGAATGTAACCGAGATCTTGGGCAGGGTTGACCTTACCCAAAGGGCAACCGCCCCGGGTCGTCCCTACCCCCAAGGGGTTTACAATCTAATAGACAGGGGAGGGCAAGGCTACATTCATGAGGCTGAGAAAGTTCCAAGTTTAAGCACCTGCACTAACTTAGTTTAAATTCTCACAATTTGGGAAGGAAGTTAAGAAGCCCGGCCCTAAACCCACCCCAAACAAAACACCAAGGGCAATTTAGGATTTGCTGGGAAGAGGAGATTGGGTGAGTGCGACTCATGAGCAACTGTCGCTGATTTCAATAGCGTTTGCTCCCGAGTGGGTTGGGAATGGCAGATATAGCGCTATTTAATGCTGAGGTTGGTAACTGTGAGACCCTCAGCTAAGCGGGGGCGCGCACAGACCCCCGGGCAGAGGGGAAAGCGCAGCCCCTGTGAAGCTGGGGGGGGAGAAGAGGGAGCAGCCTGTGAGTTAGCCGCGCGCCCCGGAGGAGGGGGGTAGCCCCAGCGGGCTCTTACCCTCAGGCGCGACGGACGGGGTGGGCAGGGCTGCGCCGGGCTCCTGCCTCCCACCCCGCGACAGGAAAGTCTTGGGCAGGAGCAGGGAGACGCACAGCACCACGCACGAGGCCATCGCCACCTTCCGGAATGTCATGTACGCCATAGCAACCGCGAGGGCCGCTCTCCGGCCAGCCACCCGGCCGCCCACCTGTGCAATACAAGCCGGGAAACCGCTCCCCGGCCGCCGTCACATCCCGTCGCCGCGCAACAGACGGTTGCTGCCTTGTAAACAAGGTTCTTCGAGATGGCTCCGACCATTCTCACAAATGGGTTTGCGCATGCGCGCCCTTCTCTTACCGGCATATACCAAGTTCAAATTTCACGTGACGTTCACGCGCCCCCCACTATATAAAGCACCGTCCCTCCTTAGCTCAACAGTTCCCTCCAACCAAAACTCAAGAAATTCAGCAGGGCTGGCAGGGTGGGCATTTGTGAGAATGGTCGGAGCCATCTCGAAGAACCTTGTTTACAAGGCAGCAACCTTCTGTTCTTCTTCGAGTGGCTCCTCCCATTCTCACAAATGGGAGAGTACCAAGCCTAGA
>QEPC01009171.1:1117659-1134988 GCA_003113815.1 Sphenodon punctatus | reverse complement strand
TAGGAAGGGGAACAGAGGGAGAGACAAGGGGTCTAACATTCATGAAGATGCGAGGTCTCAAGTGCACGTACTTGGCTTGGTTACGATGAGAATGACAGCAGGCAGGTCCATGTTGCAAGGATAAGGGTAAACCGATCATAGGTATAGGAATAGGAAATAGGAATAGGAAAATGTTTTCTGTTTACCCTCTAGTTCATGTAGGAGCACGGGGAGTCGCAGCGCCCTTTCCCTCAGCCACCGAGACTTGAGGCAGAAGCAGTCTGGACAGTCTGGAGCATCCTGCTCTGTCCCCAGGCAGATAAGGCATTGGCCCGTGAGGATCTTTACTTGTCATTCTCCTACCACAGGCAAAGCATTGTTTGAATTAATGTTAGTTCCTGTCATAACTGAGATAGTGAGCTAAGTATATGTCAATAAGCCACCAAGCGGTTAGAAGAAACTGTTGGGCTTAGACGGGAAGGTGCCTTATATAGGGTGGGGGCGTGGTTTTAAAACATGAGCTTGGTATATGTTGGTAAGAGAAGGGGCGCAAGCGCAAACCCATTTGTGAGACTGGGAGGAGCCACTTGAAGAAGAACCAGGGTCAGAGCGTGTTTCCAACTGAGCATGCGGGAGGGCTCCGAGCCTGCTCAGTTACAATCTCTCGAAGCCGCTGCCACCATCTGCAAAGTGGGCAAGAGAGAGGGCAGCGCTGCAGCCTGGGGCTCCGAGGGGTGTCGCTGAGCAGCGCAGAGCGGTGGGGTTCCCTCTGTCTCTATCCGAGGGAGGAGGCTGCTGCTTGTGGATAGGCTCAGCAGCTGAGGCGGGGCTGTGCGGCCGGGGGGCGGGGGGAAGCAGTAGAGGCCCCTAGTTAGGAGTTTGGTAGGAGCACCGGGACTGGGCTGGGGGAGGAATGGGGCCGGACGGGCAGGCAGAGGACTGGCAGTGCTTTTGGGGGAGGCTTGCAAAGGGCGATGGGGTCTAGGGTTCAAAGGGGGCGGGCTGGGAGTTAGGACTGTCTTTTGTGGGAGTGGGAGCTGGGACTTGATGCCACAGGAGCGCGGTCTCTCAGCACCAGCCGTCACTTCCACACAGCGACGAGCAGGGGCTGAGCACGAGGGGCTCCTCTCAAGCCACCAGATGGAACGAGTAGGAACAGAGACTGGGAAGGGGTTGCTGGTTACAGCCAGCCTTGGCAGAGGCTAGGAGACTGGAGAAGCCTTTGGGGAGCAATGGAAGGGAATGGGGACTTCCTCTACATCCACAGGAAGTTAGGATTGGAATGAGGATGCCATCGATTTAGATACACCAAAAAGTTATTAGGTGTGTGTGTAACTTGTATATTTTGCAAATAAAATTGCCTGGCTCAAATAAATTGGTGACTTTTCTGGGGAATTTTGGGGCATCTGTGATTTCTAACAATTTTCCAAAGCTCATTTGGAGATTCGTGTTGTCAACACTAATGCTTGCTTTCATAGAGAAAATACAAGCAGCATTTATTTGCTTATAAGACACACAGATACCCTCATGGATTTGTAGAGAACAGATAGCAATCTGTGGCTGTCACCATCTTGAGTAACAACCCTCTTTGTTTCAGAATCCAGCACATTCTCATTTCCAGATCTGAGATTTCCTTAAAGGGTTTGCAGCATAATTTTATTGAAAACGGAAAATGCCAGCAAAGCTGAATAAAAGACAATTGTAACTTCATATCTACCTCCTTTCTTTGTGATAAATGCTTAGTAGAATGTCTGTTGAATCTTCTGACCCCATAACTCTGAAGAGCAATAAAGATAATCCATGCCAGTTACAGGGGGTGTAGTGAGGAGTAGGTTAGAGCTGGAAGTATCAGCAGAGTCACTATTTACAAATGAACCTAGATGGTGATTCAAGTATTGATATACTCTGGTGGAGATAAAGCAGTGGCTTCCAAGTGGTGATCCATAAAGCCATGGTAAGGGATCTGAACTACCAGACCTAGCTACAGCAAAACATTCTTTTGTCCCCACCAGCTCTGACACCATTATCACAGGTTGGGAGTGGTGGCAGGAGATAACTGTGATACACAGGTGGGGATCAAAGTCACCCAACTGTACGACTGTGGCCAATGTGCAATGAGCATGTGCAAAGGCATGGCCAACTTCAGTGGGTATGTGGCAGTCCATGAGGAAATTTGAGGACTAACTGATCCATTGGTCCCAGAGGTTTGGATAAAACTGGATTAAAACACTCAGGTGCTTCCTTTCTGATTTTCTTTTTCTTAAATGGAACAAGAAATAGTTACAGCAGATGTTTATACTAATCTTTCCCCCTAAACTTTCCTGCCAGTTCTACCACTGGCACAGGTTCCAATATCAGGTGCCATTAGGGGTAATTTCAGATGTTACAATACCATGGTCAACCACAGTGACCTCCCTGCAGTGGCCACGGTAGCGTAACGTCTGATGTTACCCAAAGAGATCCCTGCCAGATGTTCACCCCTGTGAACCCCCAGCGGAAATCCCTTTGACCAAGCTTTTGGACCTCCAGCCGCCCAGAGGTCCAAAAGCATGGTAGGAAAGGGCCCCAAGCGTGGTCACGGTGACCATGATCCGGAATCGGTGGAAAGTAACATCTGTTACCTTCTGCCGGCTGTATCGTGGTCCTAACCACGGGACGGGATCAGGTGCAACGGCTGGATTGGCCGCTGCGCCCGCCCGTCTCCCGGAGGGCGGGCGGATGGGGGAGCGTGGGGGGGTTGTGTGGCCGCATGTCGTGCAGTGCAGCCCCGCCCCTCCCTGATCCCCAGAAGGAATCAGGCCAGCACGTCTGAAGGACGGCCGGACTGATTCCTCACCGAGATCCGAAACGGATCCCAGTGCGGGGTGACTTCACATCTGAAATCACCCTAGATTACTGTTTTGGCCACATTGCTTAGAACAGATCTGGATGACACAGCCCGAATGGGGCTTGCCAGGGCTGGCCTTAGAATTTGTGGGACCTCTAGTGGCCCCATCCTATCCCCTATGTCTCTGCCCCATTGGGGGTACCCTCTGTGGGGCCCTAGAAGTGACTGTGTTTGGGGCCCAACTGTCAGGGAGCAGGGGCCCTGCTCTCTACCCTAGTGAGAACACATGGTGGGACCCCCAGAAGTAGAGAAAATAGCAGGGCCTGGGGTGATTGCCCTGGGTTGATCACCCCATGGTAAGGCTGGTCCTGGAACTTGCTCCTGTGGAACACGGAGAGCACCAGGCTGCCTGTCATTACACAACCAGAGACTACCAGCTCCTTGTTCTCAGTTCTTATCAGGCTCATTCACACAACTCTTTTAGAGGAAGCAGTGGTGCAAACCCATAGTCTGAGAAACACTGAAAACAGCTACGTTAGACAAGGCTATAGTGAAACACCAGCCTTTATTTTTTATTTCCTGTGGTCTCTGTTGCATAGTGTATATGCTAACACCCTTTGTGGGCACCTTTTAAAAATTGTAGTACTGCTTTGGACCTTCTCTGTTCTGTTTGTGTTCAAATCCTACATCTGTTCCGTGTAGAAACTACTAGAATTTACTGTCATTTTTAGGCTGCCTCTCTGCTGGTGTGTAATTGCAGGGGGAGGGGGATTCAGAGATGGTCTGAAATCTAACACTTACTAATAATTTGAAACCTTGATCTGTTGGTAGATAAGCCACATCACACTACATTTCTGTTGTATATGGTGATATTATAGTTTATCCTATTGGCCGCACCTTTTTAAAAAAATTGCTGCACCTTTGTCCCAGCTGGTGTTGGAGGATAACTCCTTGAACCCATGGGTAAAGTTGGTTGAGAATAAAATTAACCTACTGGGATTAAACCCCCAGGTTTGGGCCCCTCTGGAATATAAAGGGGCAAAAAAGATGCTAGCTGAAAGACTGACAGATATTGCCTGGCAGGAAATAAGATCAAAAATTAGTGGCAGTAGGGCATTGGGTCCATACCCTCTGTATGCCAATAGAACTTGTTACCCTATGCCCTATTTGGATAGTGGCTTAACCCAGAAGAATAGGAGACTATTTCTTTTGGCTAGACTTAATTCTTTCCCCTCAGCCTTAGTCGAGGGAAGATACAATGGTACTCCTTTGGCGGAGCGCCTTTGTCAGTGTAATCTAAAACAAATATTGACATATTTTATTGGAATGTTCCTTACTCTCGGGGGTACGTTCCTCTCGGGAATGTTCCTTACCACGGTGTTTACAAGGAAAGTCTCATACTTTTTGGGATATGCTTTTACTCCATTAAGATGAAAATAGAAATTAAATGAAACTTAAGCAATTATATAGTAAGTAATTAGAAATATTATATTATATTATATTATATTATATTAAGATTGCGGGGCCTTGTGTGTACCCCAAACATGTCTCTGGGCTTATTGGTATACTCATTTTTACTCTTTTGTTTTATATTGTATTTATTTGTTTGATCATAGTCAGATTTGCTTGTATGCAACTGCAATGGCCAAACAGGCTAAGAAATAAAGTGACTGACTAAATTATAGTTTATCATCCCTAGGGTGAGAGAGGTCCATGTTTCATTCTCACCATTATAGGCAAAACTTGCCTATCAAGCAGGATAAATTCTATTGCTTTGTATTTTCATCTGTTTGATTTGGGATTCACTGCTCTAGATTCTACAAGTCTGAGAACAGCTCCTTGTGGTCTAAAGTGTCAAAGACAACAGATAGGACCAGCATGTCCATGGCTTTGAGGAGTTTATCAATTCCACCATGACTTGTGCTGTCTTCTCAGTGCTTTAATTCAGGAAGGATCGGAGACAACCTGGAGTGGTCACTGATGACCTCACTTCTCATTGAGGGCCAGTTTCTGACAGGCTTATGTTGTTTTCGGCAGGGCTATTCAAGGAGTAATTTATATTTATTTATTATTTTAAATTTTGTAACTTTTTATATCTGCATAAAAATGTCTATGGATTCATTGTTGTATGGTATTTTTCTCTCGCTGAAGATTAAAAGGCAGTGTGCATTCAACAAAGTACTGTTTAAGCTTTAATTAAATGTGCAATATAAAGAATCTGTATAATGAGTTTTATAATGAGGTTACCAGGATAAAAGATGGTGTTTATACATTTTCCTGGTGACAGCTTATCAAAAGAGATATTTTCCATTTGGAATTAGCTAAACCTTGTGACAAGTGAAGCATATGGTCTAGACTAAACTAGTTTTAATACATGCAAGAATGCAATAAAACTCTCAGACAGCTTATAGCCTTTGAAATTCAAGATTGAGGTTCCTCAGTTTATGCTTAAGTTTAAAGCTATTGTTGTTTTTCTATGGCCACATTTCTACAACTTCACAGGTAGCGTAGACCCATTGAATTTAATGGAGCAATGTGAACGTAAATGGTTTCAGGACTGCAGTCACTGAAGGTGAAAGCCATTTATTACCAGAACAGTACATAACAACTTTTAATCCGAAACAAGAAAGGCTAAATTTGCAATGAGTATTATTACTCAGACTAAATTATTTATTGTGTGCTATGATTTTTCTCCTGACAACTTTGTGTCATGAATAAAATATTGCCAGATGCAGCCCCTTAAAAATGAGCTTTCTCCTGTATTTTCCACCCTTGTTCTTGACTAACTTGAGACATGTGTAGCCAAACGTCTAATGCAGGGCTGGGGAACCTTTGCCCTCCATGGGGCCACTTTGAAAATTGGAGCAGGAGGGGCGGGGTAAAAAATGTTGTAATAAATAAATAAATATATGTATTCTGGTAGGTTTTTAAAACCAGTTGTGCCAAACTGGGCTGAACTGGTAGGATATGACCCCTGGGTATTTTACCTGTGGTGAAAGCTGAACTGAAAATGGGGGTGGCTGGAGAGGCAGGCAGAGGAATCAGTCGTTTACAGTAAACAGAAGCACTAGGGATGGGTGAACAGATCGCTGTTCGGGTTCGGCCGTTGGGTTCGGCTGCGTTCGTTTCGTTCATTCGGTTCGGCCGTTCGGTTCAGATGCGTTCGGTTCGTTCGTTCGGTTCGTTCGGTTCATTCGCCGAGTTCGGGTTCAGCTGTTCGGTTCGGTCGTCCGAACAGGCCGTTCGGTTAGGCCGTTCGGCTGTTCCGTTTGGCCATTTGGGAAATGTTGTTATGGGTGTTTTTTTGTTTTTTATATGGGTTTTTTGGTCTTTTTGGGGGGTTTATATGGTTTTCTTTTGTTTTTTATTTGGTTTTTTTGTTTTTATATGGGGTTTTTTTTTTTAATCTAATAGTATATATATCTATACTAAATCTCTATACTAAATCTAACTGCTATTAACTATTCTAAATGCTATGAACTAAATGGATTATCTAATAAGTACACAGGCTTACTCCTACAAACACTAAAACTAAATCACTAATGCTATCTCTATCACTAAGCTAACTCCTACAACTCTCTACATCTAATCTATCTATCTACCTATATGGATGGATATATATGGATATATATACATCCCATATATATGGGATGGGGGGGAATCACAAACAGAAGAGGAGTCTGTAGTGAAATACATACATACTCAATGAGTCTGTACAGTGCATAACACAAGGTTTCAGTTTATGGTTTAAGTTTCATTTCAGTACAAAACTGAAATGAAACTTAAAGCAATCTAAAAATCCTACTCAACGCCTGCTGTTCAGGAACAGTGACTAGCTCAGAAGGTGTTGGGAAGGGGGGAGGCAGATAATTAGTTTCGTTTCTTGCAAGCCTCTCCACCCCTGGTGCCTGGAAGTCTGCTCCTCAGTGACTGACACCTCCCTGTCATGATTGACCTTCCAGTGAACCTTTTTTTGCCACCCGAACTCATCCGAACGCGATCCGAACTTACCGAACTGTTCGGCCATTTCGCCGTTCAGTGTTCGGATTGTTTGGTTTGTTCGCGTTCGTGTTCATGTTCGGTCATCCGAACAGTTCGAGTTCGGGCCGAACTCCGAACTTCCGAACCGCGTTCGCCCATCCCTAAGAAGCATACCGTGTCCATGCGGGTAGACCCAATGGCATTTCCAAGCCTGACTTGGCGTTCAGGTTGGCTGTTCTGAGCACGCTCAGGGGAGCGGCCCTTCTGGTGCTGCAGGACTCAGCTGACTCAGATCCTATCAAATAACCATTGATGTCAAACCCAGTTATAGTATTGGTCTTCAATATCTCACTGGTCACTTAAACATTCTGGGCCTCATTCTGCTCTTATGTATACCTGTGTCTGCTAGGAATAACACCCTCCCTCCCCCCAAAGTCAGTGGAAATGCATCTGTGTAAAAGCCCAGTACTGACCCTTTATACACCTTTGAAAAAATGCCAAGAAACTATTGCAGAAGAGAAAAAGCTTAACATTAAAGGGGCAAATTAGGTGGTGCTTGAAGTGCAAGACCCCAGTCCTAAACATGTTTACTTAGGAATTTTAAGTCACTGAGAGCCTTGCTTGGGTAAGAATGTACTACAACAGCAAGACTTGGAGCATCTTAAAACTTCATCACCAGCAATAGAAACTCTTCTCAGAGGAACTCTACACCCTCCTGAGTTGCAGAGAAGATCTTCATTGCAGATCTCTGCAGTTGCTCTGCAAAGGAAATAATATGAATAGGGAAAAGATGTAACTTGTTTGGGTCCACTAGAAATCCGAAGCAGGATAGATATGACCTGAATCCACTTGGATTTTCCATTCACCACACTGATAATTGCACAGGCTGCCTATGCAAATTGCACTGAAGATTCAGTTCTCTTTCATCTCTTGACCCTGCAAGGTGCTGCTGAGCACTCTAGCATAGCTTCTTCCAAATTAGTTTGTCTCACCCAAGCAAACTCTACCATCCGATTCCCTTCCTTCTCACAGTAAAACTTCCCCAGTCCTAAGGGGAACACGTGTAGGAATTTGCTTCAAAGTGGATTATCTGGTGGCCCATTGCCTGATGGGTGGATTCTCTGAGTCCATTGTCTGTGGCTTAACGTTGGGTAATTTCAGACGTTACGAGATCACGCTGAACCACAGTGAACCATGCTCAACCCCGTGACGGGGCCAAAGAGCCCTGAAACGTCTGTTTGGCGGCCGCCAGATGTTCACCATGCTCAATACCCACGCAGGGTCAATTTCAACCACGCTTCCCGGGCTTCCCGCACCAATTCCCATGGACGCGTGGTCAAGGAGATCCCCGCCCGGGATCAACCAAACATAATGTCTGGATGGCAGACACCACCCGAGATCAAAGGAAATGATCCCCAGGCATGGGCAATGCACGTAACGGTGCTGCCAGGCAACCAGCATCAACACACTCACCAGAGGGAGATTTAAAGGGGAAAAGGCAGCTGGTGAACGTGGCGGGATGGAGCGAGGAGGGAGGAGGAGGAAGAGAGTGGTGGTGGAGGAGAGAGCGAGGGGCGAGGAGGAGGTGGAGGTGGAGGAGGCAGGGGCAGAGGTGGTGGTGGTGGTGGAGGGGGTGACAGCACAGGAGGAGGTGGGGGAGCTGGGGGTCACGCTGAACATGGAGGTGGTGGTAGGGGGAGAGCACCAGCAGCAGCCAGCACAGGACACCCCGGGGACAGCAGCTGGGCTGGCGCCGCAGGAGGCACCCCAGAAACGGGTAAGGGGGAGCAAGGGCAAGGCAACAAGGGGTCAAAGGGGTGGCAAAGGGGGGCATGGGGCACGGGCAGCCACCTGCGGGTGGGGGGGCACCCCGTGAGGCCGGGCCAACCTCCAACCAACGGTAATCCCCCCAACCCCCTGTCGCCCGCAGATGCAGAAAACGACCCAGGTGGGTGACCCCCCGGGGCACACCATGCCAACCTGGCCAGAGGTGCAGCAGGAAGGGCTGGAGGAGGAGGAGGAGGGAGAAGACCAACTGTTGAGAGGAGGGAGGAAGGCATACCACCGAGGGGGCCAGTGGGGACACCAGGAGACAAAGGACTTCATTCGGATCTGGGAGACCCTGGAGTACCAACTGGAGCTCACACTCAACCAGCGCAATGAGCAGGTGTACAAGGACATCGTGTGGGACATGGAGGTGGCAGGCCACCCCTGGACAGTGGCCCAGTGCCGCTCAAAGGCAAAAGAGCTGAGGAGGGGGTACAAGGCAATCCGGGACAACAACCGGAGTTCTGGCCACGGAGCCTGGACAGCCCCGTATTACGATGCCCTGGACTGCTTCCTGCACATGAAGGGGCCCATAGTGGCCCCACAGCTCGTTGGAAGTGCTGTGGAGCAGGGCAGGGAACGTGTGGAGATACCCCCTTCCTCGCCACCCCCCTGGTAGACACCGGCTCCAGGGACCCAGACCCCCAGGAAGAACAGCCCGGGTGCTCTGTATCCTACAGCCCCCCCCCCCGGACAGCAGCCCCGAGAGCAACGCAGGCCAGGCCGGCCAGGGCGACTCGGAGACTGGAATCCGCACCACACAC
Organism: Sphenodon punctatus; assembly: GCA_003113815.1. Classification (NCBI taxonomy): domain Eukaryota; kingdom Metazoa; phylum Chordata; class Lepidosauria; order Sphenodontia; family Sphenodontidae; genus Sphenodon; species Sphenodon punctatus. The sequence continues at coordinate 1,125,610 of QEPC01009171.1, read as the reverse complement.
AGCCAGGGGTCCCTGGGGGAGCGCTCCCACACCGAGGGCCTGGCCTCAGACGACTCCATGGCAGACACAGAGGGTAAGTACCCGCCCCACGGGGGAGAGGCCCCATGCCCACGGGGCCAAGGCCAATTGGGGGGGGACTGCAAGGGCCAGGGAGAGGCACAGCCTGCGACCCGGGGCCCCCACGAAAGGCGGGGGCGCAGCCACAGGGCTCCCAACTGAACACCACAACACTAATATACCCCCACTCACCCATAGGGCACGGACCACCACGGGACAGCCCCCAGGCGACAAAAGAGGTAGCCGCCGAGGAACCCGCCCGGCAGCAGCAGGGAGCAGGTGAGACAGGCATTCCTCTTTGGAGGGCCTGCCGGGGGTCTCCGATGGGCTGGGCATGGCGAGGAGGGGGACCAGGAAGGGGTCCGTGGGTGCGGAGGGGGCTGGGTCACATGTCAATGGGACCGCGGAGCCCCGGGGCCATAGAGGCTCAGGGCCAGGGGCCCACGGCTCACTGAAGCACAACCTCCTCTACCCACAAGGCTACCCCAGCGGCCGGCTGCCCCAAGGCCCGTGCCTCCAGCCAAGCGCATGAGGCAGCACCGGGCATGGGTTCGCAGGCACCGGGAGGAGCAGGCGGAGGAGATAGTCTGGACCTCGGAGGAACAGGGGGAGAGGATGATCGAGGCCGTGGCCCGGATGGAGGCAGCCATCGAGCCGTCCCTGGAGCGGGCGGAGGAGTGGGATAGGAGGCTCCAGGCCGAGGTGCACCTGGAGTGGCACCGGGAGCGCAGAGACCATAGCAGGCAGGAGGAGCTGTTCGGGGGGCTGAGGCAGGACATCCAAGCCATGTTGTGGGAGCACGTGCTCAAGATGGACAGGTCCCACGACATTGGGACCTCGTTGCTCCTGCACGCCGGCACAATGTGTGCCTATGTCATGACAGGTGGAGGAGGGGGAGGGATGTATTGAGGGGGGGCAGAGGTGGTGGTGGCAGGGCACAACCTGGTATGAGGGAATGGGTGTCACTGTTCACATGGGTGGTATTAAAGGTGTGTATGGTACATTGGCTCCTGGTCCTGTATGTGGGAGACAGGGGGTGGGGCATGTGCGGGCATGCAGGGACCAGTCAGAGGAACCCCAGGGGGTGGGCCGGAGCGGGGGGCACCCCCCCTGCATGTGCGCTCTCCATCGCGCGGTCCTCGGGTGCCTGGAAGCAATCTGCCGAAAACAACCCCCCCCCCCTTGGTGTTTGCAGCACCTTGGCCTTGGAGTGCTGATTAGTTGGTATGTGAGAGCTACTGTGTTGTGCAGCTGTGCTGGGTCCACACCCCATGCCTCGCTCTGTTGTGCTACAATGTTGTGGTCCGTGGTCGCTTTCCCTGTCCTTGGGACCTCCGGGAGGCCCCTCGGCCCCGGAAGGTGTGAGAGGTCCCCAGAGCTCCGTGCTATTCTCCCCGGGTGGTTGGACCATGGCTGCTTGTCCATCCACGGGGCTCCCGCTTCACATCCCCCATGGGGCCCCCCATATCTGGACCTACACCGAGACCATTCCCTCTGTGACCTGTGGCATAGCCCTGCCATGCAGCTGCTCCTGGGCAGGCCGGACAGCCACTCGTCCACCTTCACAAGCCTGAGCTCTGGACCCTGCTACCTGGGCTATGATGCGAGCCCCCAAGATTGCCGGCTCCATGCCGAGACCCTGGGGCTGGTCCGCTTCTCTGATGGGCGCGTCCCGGCGAATAGGTGTTCGCATGTGCCCTGGTCTGGGGCTGAGACTGTGAGTGCGCTGTGGGTGTGCAGCCTGGCCACCTTCTCGCAGTGCCTTGTGGATGGGGGCCCTGCCTTGGCCATGTCCTACTTTGGCAGCGTTCACGGGGCTCGTGGGTACCAGCACACCAGTGTGGAAGTGTATCACCGGCTTCTGGGGCTGGGCCACCTTCATTGGCCCCCTGCTGCTGCCTGCTGTGTAACGGAGCCTTCCGCGGCAGAGCTGTCGGCACTGGGATGGGTATGGTCCCGTCCGGATGTCCAGTTGGGGCTGTCTGTGCATGACCCCTTTGAGGCTTACTACCTGATCGCCCACCACATGTCCGAGCTGGGATACCGCTGGGGCATGATCCATTGGCCCCACCTGGTTCATTGGGCCGGACACCCTGGGCCCGGGCCCCTAGCTGCCCCCAATGGCTGCCTGTGAGTCCCCGGGTCCCTCCCTGGCCCCCTCGTGTCCTGGGCTGTGTGGGCTTCGGGACCTGCCCGTGGGCCTGACCCTGGTGCCTGGCACCACCCTGCTGTCCCTGCCTTGCTGCCGTGATGCCACCGTCCCTGTGTGCTGCTGCTCCAGCTGTGTAACTGGGACCCCTCTGGGCTGCTCTTCTCTGTCTTGGGTTGCTTGTGTGTCCCGGGGGTCCGGGGCCCAAGGACAGCCCCTCCTGAACTCCTTCACTGATGGGGCCACCCATACGTGGACCTGCTGTACTGGACTGCTTCTCCTGGCTGCCGTTCATTTGCCCCTCGGTGGGATGCCTTGACTGCATGTGCCTCCTGGGCTCTTCCTGGCCAGTTCCCTGTGACATCAGCCTGCCCGCTGTGGCATTCGCCCGAGCTGCAGGGCCCCCCCTTTCCGGGACTGTGTGTTTGCTGTGGGGGGTGCCCATGGGGACTGTTCTGCTGTGGGGTGTGCTGTACCTGGTGGCGGTGTCCTGCTCTGCCCCTGTGCCCATTCCTCCCCTTTTCCCGGTCCCGCAGCCCACCTCCCCCCCTCTGCTGTGCCCGGTCTGCCTTCCCTGGTGTCTGGTCGCCCATGTCCCCCCCCTTTCCCTGTCTTTACTATCCTCTGTGCCTGCATGTGTGTGTGTGTGGGGGGGGATTGGGCTGGCAAGTGCTGGTGCTGTGGGTGCCCCTGAGTCCCCGATGTGTGCGTGCGTGTGTGTGCTTGCTGTGTGTGGAAACTGTGCGCTTGTTCTCCATCTCCCTCTCCCCCCTCCCTTCCTGTTTCCCTTGTGTGGGCGTTCCCTTTTGTGCCTTTTGGCTTTGTTTGCCCTCAGGCAGCCATGTCTGTGTCCTGCCCCTTCCCGGGGGATTCCTGGTGTGCTTGCCACAGCTGGGAATCGGTGCAACGTCTGTTGCGCTGCCCCGGTCCGTGATATGCCGGCCTGATTCCCATCAGTGGTCCAGGCCCCATCACATCTGTTCGGGGCTTTTTTTGGCCCCAGGAAGTGGTTGATGTCTTCACCCCCACCGGGAATCCACTGTGGTGAACCGCCCGCCCGTAACGTCTGAAATCACCCATTGAGTCTGGAGCATTAAATATACAAATCACTCACATTTATAGTTCCTCACCTATGCAAGACTTGAGCATCCTATACCAGCAAATCATCTTTCAAAGCTCTACCACCTGAAATATAGGAACAACGATTAAGTGTTGTTTTTAATTCAGCCACTAGTAAAGGGTTTTATATATTGTCCTACAGGTAAACAGCCGTCTGGATTCTGTATATTAGCCCTGTGGCTGGGTAGCTATCATCATAAGAGTCCTAGGTTCTAATCCTCCTTGTGCTCTTGCATCACATCTTTTAGCTTCTTTGTGAAATGAGGGACAAACAGCAGGGTGCTGGACATCAGGGTGTTGGTGGAAAGGAAGAAAAATGAGGTGTATAGGAGATACACCATGGAAGTGAGAGTCAAACTCACCTCCACCTGCGCAGTGGCTTGGTAACATTCCATGAGACTACAGAAGATCTATGACTTGAGTCTCCTAAACTGTGCATGTATACAACCCCAGCTTGGGGGTGGGGGACACTCCTCACAGGCTGAGAAATGCTGCTCTAGCCCAACCCAGCAAAACACTTGAATACATGCTTAAAGTTAAGCTTACCCTTAGCGTAACATTGAACTGGGGACCTCAGCATCATGTAGGGAGGATCCCTTGGACAGTAAAGTAAGCCCATTGTGCATGAACTTTGCTTCTCCCAGAGGCTTTTGCCCATGGTGAGAGATGTGTTCTTCAATGGCTAGCATTTTGCAAGGGGCTAAGTGCTTCTTTGCGGCATGAGATTCAAATCAGTGCAGAGAGAAGGACGGGATTATATTGACTAAATTATGACACAGAATGATGGGAATGAGGGATGATGGGTGAGTTAATCTCTGCTCTGGCAAGGCAGGACCTTCCCCCAGTCTTTTTTCCCAAGGTCCTTTGCTGGGCTTAATGGGCAGAGGGAAAGCTCACACTTGGATTCCTTGGTCCTTTCTGAGTCCGAAACTTAAATAAGCGAAATTGTCTTCTGCTCCAATTAATTAAACAAACCGATATAAATTCCCTGCTTAAATCATACTTTGCATATCCATAATCTCTGCACTACATTTTATGTATACTTTACCCTTGGGTAAAAATTTGTGAGCATATAAATGCTTTCTCACATAATCTTGCTAAAGCACATTCTTGCCTATAAATATTCATACCACTGCCAAAACATTTGCAAGCTTTCCCCAAAGGTGAAATATGTGTAATGTACTTTGCCTTCTGGGTATAAATATTATCCAATACATTTTGGTTAATATGAATACACTAATTATTCTTGTAACCCTTTTAAAAAGGGGTCATCCTCGTGATGTGAATTTTTAAAAAATGTAATTACAGTAATTGGATACTTAATCTAATTAAAATTGGCTTTATCTTTAATGGGAATTTTTTTCTAAAGAGACAGAATGACAATTGACTTTTTGATAATCACTGTTTTCTTTCAGCTGGAGGATGCATTTAGTATAGCAAAAACCAGAGATTGTGGCCTCTTTACCATCTGCCAACAGTCTTTGGAGTGACTCAAACTAGAGTTTTATCCATTACAGGGAAAACTTTCACGTTGATTATTAGAAAAAATATCATTAACTTTTATGATAGTATTGATTTTCATTGTGGCCAAGATAAAATTATTTAAAAGCCTCCATGTAATGCTGACTACAACACAAATTCTTTCTTAAAAGTATATGGCTTTAATTATGGAAAATCCCCCAGCTACATCAAGAGGCTTCAGTCCTGTGTGTGTAGTGATGCAGATAGACCTCTGTACCTGTGGGAACCCGCCTTGGCTACAGCTGGACTCATCACAAAGAGACACCTGTGCTCATGTAAAGTCTCCTTGAAGTCAGTGGAGCTGTGACCATTATAGAAGCCTATGAGGCTTATAAGAGGAGGTTATGGTTTATGAAATATTGTATTCTTATGGTTTCAGAAATCTTATATGCTTATATAAAAAGCAATATTCCTGCAATTCTAATATGCGTGTATATTGACATTAACATTCATGTTTGATGTAATTTTAATCCCTGCGAGGATAATGATAGAAGAATAATCGCAGTCAGACTCATGATGTAAAAGTTATAAAGAAAATCAATAAGTGTGCATAATCCCTGGGGCTAGACATTCATTCAGTCAACTCTACACCATGAGGCAAACACATAGGGAATCCCAGCCTGTGGAACAATGAGTGATTTTTGCTTTAGTTATTAAAAACTATAATTCTTTTTCATTAATAACAAAATTTCATTTTTCGGTATCGGACAAAACAGAACATTTTGTTTTTGGTTTCATTTCTGTTTTTGTCAGCATGTGTGTGTGTTGTAGGAGTGCCAGTGGCAGAAGTGCCAGCAGACTGCATCTCATTATACCACCCGTCCCCCCAACCCGCCCCCGCACACACAGAGTTCCACACATACGCATGCTGATGAAACGGAAATGAAACCGAAAATGTTTTTGTTTTGTTTTGTGCGATACTGATACTGATACCAATAACGGCACCAATAACAAAAAATGAAATTTCATTGTTGATTTTTTAAATCGTTTTTGTTATTGTAATAACAAAAATAAAGTGCACACCCCTACAGCCCAGGAGACAAAAGGTGATGAACTGCAAAAGCTATCTGGAAAGGATACGTTAGACTCTCCATAGGGAGCTAGCAGGGTGTTTTTACATGTGGACAGCGCTTTGAACAAACAAACTACAATGAAATCAACACCAGACTGATCAAAGAGTGGTCTATAAGCCAAGAAACAAAAAAATGGATTTAGTTCCTCCATCCGCATCTGAAACAAAGGAGAAGCCACCTGATCAAGCATAAAGAACTGGGCTTGAGGGTGAGGTTTTGAATAAGGGACCATCCCAGTGACTTTAACCTGTATTGGTTTTTCCTTTTGTTTTCAGTAGCAACTTTCTGTATTTCTGAATCATTTATTTGTTATTTATTATTATTATTTATTTACTTTGGATTTATCATCTAACCTATTCTCTTTTTTATAAGACTTCCTTTTACTTTGAAGTTGGCATGTGTGTGTGTGTTCATTTGCTGAACTGAGTACGGAATTCTGAAGTTATTTTTTATCTAAGTACAGAGGCAAGCCTACCCAAATAAAAAACTTAAATGCACAACCACTCTCCATTATAAACAGGGGACTGCTGAACCTCCGATTTCAAGGAAACCGCTTGAGCTACATTGCTGAAAATTTATCCATGGCTATAAGTTATGAGGACATCATATGCACAAAGTTTGAAGAAGATCCATGACGAAAATAATATGTTATGACTGTTTTAACATTAATTGGTTGTGGTCAAAATGCACAGCATCCTCATGATTGTGATTCATTAATATCTCCTCCCCTTGGATGTGTTGAGTCCCCAAACTTCACAGGATTGGCGCATGAGATCAATAACAACAGCTTCTGAAATATGATACTGATTGGTGCAGCCAAAACCGAGATATGAATGATTTAAAAATTAGTTCTGCAGCCTTGCACATGTACACTTGAGCTCCTCTCCCCTGTCGGAGAGCAGGGGAAGCGGAACTCTGTAAATATTGACTATTGTAGTCTCCCCCTGGCTTGTGCACTGTGCTGGAAGGCACCTGCCCTCCCCCCCCTGGCAAAGCAGAGTCAGCACAGCTTACTGGGGCAAGCCGGCACAGCCCAGCTAGCTGGGGCCCTGCAGCTGCATGGCTGGGCGGCAGGCTGCAGCCAGCTTCTCCCCCAATAAGTTGTTCTGCCTCCCTCCCTGGCTCCTGTCCCCATCCCTCATCTTCCTCTCCCTCCTAGCAGCAGCAGCAGCAGCAGCAGCAGCAGCAGCTGCCGGACACAGGGACACTGATCAGGCTGGGAGATAAGGCTGTTTGTTTACAAATAGCTCCTCCCCATGCTGATCAGAAGGTTGTTACCTTGTAAAGAAGGTTCTTCGAGATGGCCTCCAACATTCTCACATCTGGGTTGTGCATGCTCATTGTATCCAAATAATAGACTGCATGATGGTCTCGAGCTCCTCTAGTATAAAAAGCACTGACTCTCCCCCTCAGAATAACAGTTCCTTTCAACCCTTTCTAGAAATATAAGAAAAAAATTCCATGCGGGCTGGAAGGGTGGGTGTTGTGAGAATGTTTGGAGCCATCTCAAAGAACCTTGTTTACAAGGTAGCAACCTTCTGTTCGTCTTCGAGTGGCTCCTCACATGCTATTTTTACATGGCTCCACTGGGTGGGGGGTCCATGGGTGCGCCAGTGCATGGATGGGGCATACACACGGCTGCACACGCATCCCCACTCACCTCCCACTCATCCACACCCACGGAGTAACCGCCGTTTCCCCCGGTTGCTTCGTGTGTGGGGGACGAGTGGGGTGTGTGCGTGGGGATGCGTGTTAGGCAGGAGTGCATGCACTCCAACTCACCATGGATGCGTGCACCGCATCGTTCACACGGAGCTCCCCCACCCGTGAACATGCAGAAATCTGTAAAAAGGGCCACATTCTCACAACTGTTTTACTTATACTATCTTAGGTAGCAATTTAGGATGTAAAGCAATATCTATTCTATCTTGGAAAATAAATCTGCAAATATGGTTCTGAGATTATTATGGCTGCTATTTCACTAACTTTTCTTAATGAAGTTATTGCTAACAGGAATACTGTCTTTAAACCC
>QEPC01009171.1:1092995-1115850 GCA_003113815.1 Sphenodon punctatus | reverse complement strand
AACCCTCTCTTCTCCTGCCCCAACAAAACTTCTCCAACCCCCCACTTAGCCCCATCTCCCGCTCTTACCTGTGATCCCCCCACTGCCCCAAACTGATCCCCCACCCCTACACTTATCTGTCACCTTATCTTCATGACCCAAGACCTTCCTCCTCTTTCTATCATCCCTAGTGCTATTCAGTTAACATAATTATGCAACTCACTTAAAAGTTGTGCAACAACTAATATATTAATCTCCTCATATATCATATCCCACAAAACCAAGAAATTAACCAAAACAAAAAACTTGACAGTTTAAAAAAACCTTAAATGCACAAGAGTTTTCTTAAAATAACAAAACCCCCACAAACTCAGTACAATTACAATTCAAAAAACCTTCCACTCCATACATTGCAACAAAACATAAATGCCAAAAAACAGAAATTATTTCAGAATTTGAGCAATATTTAATATTTTAGGACATCAACATACATGTAATATATGTACTTAATTCATTACCATACATACTTTTATTCATTTTAATCAATAACTAAACTTTCACATTTTCCCATTATTAAACTTTAATTTATTATAATAATTTGACAAGGAACAATTTTTTCAGAGTGCATTAAGTCTGTTATTTGCATGTATACAAATTGTACAGTTCATACAATGAAGTTAAGAATGTGAGTGTAGACAACATTAGACAGTTCATTCTACAGAATGAAGTTCTGTAGAAACAGACTTAATGAACTCCACCCCCTAGTACCTGTGTATGTAGAGGCTTCCCTTGCTTGCAGTCTGCTGGGCCAGCAATTACCTGATGAGAGGCAGCTGTGGCGCTCTGAGCACCTGCAGCTGAAGCGAGGGCTGGGTTTGAAGCAAGGCACATAAAAGGAGGGCCATTAGGCTTTTTCCTTTGCTGGTGATCAGAGCTTCTGGGTTCCTATGATCTGCTCAGTGTGCCCCCTTCTTCGGTCCGGTTTCCCCTTGCTAGCCCACATTCCCCACAAGTATTTTTTCACTCAGCGCACAATTAAGTTTTGGAATTTACTGCCAGAGAAAGTGGTCACAGCAGGTAGTGTAGCTAGTTTTAAAAAGGGATTGGATAAGTTATTTGAGGAAAGGTCCATTAATGGCTATTAGTCAAGTAGGTTTTGGAGACATAATCTCTTACTGTGAGTCTGGAACAACAGGGAATGGATTGGCCATTGTGACCTGTTGGATACTTCTCCCAAGCGACCAAGATTGGCCGCTGTTGGAGACAGGATGCTGGGCTTGAAGGACCATTGATCTGACCCAGTACAGCACTAATTATGTTCTTAACCAGTCAAATCTCAAGGGCTCAAGGCAGGTAACACATACAAATAGGCATAAAATAAAACACATAAAATTAATATTAAAAAAACCACTCACTTGCAGCTGGTTCAGAATGCAGTAGCATGGCTGCTTGTTGCATTGTGCCTCAGTTTCCTCCAATGGAAAATGTGCTTAGTGGTCCAGCCAGACATAATCTTGAACTGGATATGGAGCGTCTCTTTTCAAACTTGTGGAAACGTAGTTTACACTGTGCTAAAAGCCAACCAGCTCAGCAAAATATTGTAAAGACAATATTATTTATAAATGAGGCCATGAGACAAAGAATGTTATAAATATAAAACATAGTTTACTTAAATTCAAATAAAAAGTATCAATATGTTACACAAAAGAGGATCAAAGTCAGTTACAGGTACATGATCTAAATAAACATTCCTGTTTAAAGAAACAGCTCTAAAAGCTAACATATGCTCAATTCATTGGCTCAAAGGTATCAAAAGAATATACTTTCATATTACCCAGTTCTGTGCCAGGTCTGCCATCAAGGTGAGAAAAGACTCTCATGTCAATTTAGAATTCTTTCTGCCCAAGCAAAGAACTGCTCTGACTCAGTCAGATGACATCCGGTACAAAGGAGACTGACCACGGAGTTTCAGTCAGGTTTCCTTCAGCATTAGCTGCTGATCAATTAGTTGAATACAGCTGCTGGCCAAATAAAAGCTAAACATTTACCTTGGAGATACTTGTGCAGGGAGCCATTAATCACTGAAACACAGACTTGATAAAAGATACCAGTTCTAAAACAAGTCAGAAGGACATTTTAACAATTTAAATTTCTCTCCCAGTATATAGTCAAGAGTTCACTGAGAGGTCATTATACAAACAGTTCAACAAAAGTTCACCATACAGAGACTAATTCTAATTTTTAATACATTGAAGCACAGAGGGCCAAAAATATATGCTTATTATATAGGGTACATGACATGATTACAGATTTGGGCAGCCATGGTTGCATTATTCCTACACTAGGGTCTCTGGATAGACATCCTGTAGAGTGGCAGATTGAATTTAAGATTGTGCTGCTGGTGTTTACAGTCCTGAATGGTATAGACCCTAGCTATATTTGATACCCACTACCAGAACCTCATCGTACTGGCTATAGTATCTGCGTTCAGATGTCACCCACTGTTTTGGGATCCAGCCACTGGGCCTTGAGTTGGCAGGTAATTGGGCCTTTGTTGTGGTGAGTCCCTCAGTATGGAACTCCCTCCCTCCAGATATTCATTTCAGTTCCTCCCTCCTCAACTTCAAAAAGTACCTGAAGTCTTTGCCGACGCACCGAAGGAGACAGGACACAAGTGCTGGGATTAAACGGCCGCATTCTTTATTCAAATCAGATTATAATCAACAAATGGGTGGGGGCAAATTGCCTAGTGTGATGCGGGTCCAGTACTTACACTTGAGATTGCAACAATAAACCAACAAACACAGGGGTGGTTTCGATGTACCCTCGATTACCACCCCAACCGTGAACATCACGTCTCGCCCTCTCAGTGGCCCAAGCCACAGGTGAGAGGGACCCAATCGTTTGATTGCGAGTAAGGATAAAGGTGTCTACAGACGGGGGACCATACTTGTCCCTACCGTCCTCGCTCGACACCCCTCCCAGGGAGACTGCCCTGCCGCTTGCCATACCCTGCTTTCCGGTGGGTGGGCCTCCCCATCTCTTAAGGAGATGACTCTTGCTTATGATGAACCTAACCTACTCTAAATGTACTGGACCCCTGCCACTAAGGGGTCACCGGGTACCCGGACGAGCCCGACCCCCATCCTTTATCTATAACCTATCCAACATATGGACCAACACCCCTTTCAATTCTTCAAGGTAACAATCGTTACCTTCCGGCGACAGGTGCACCCCGTCCCGTCTATACAGCCCTGGGCGATTGTGTGTCAGGGCTCTGGTATCTATCCGCTCACCTCCCAAACTTGTGAGCTATTTACCCACTTCCCTGTTGATCATCTTTTGGGTCCTATCAATCTTTCTGAGGTGAACCCCACTGCCCCATGACATCCGCTCCACCAGGTCAGTCCACACAAGAGCAACCTCAGGGAAAAGCTTTTTCACTTCCCACAAATCAAACTTAATGTTCTTTATCAGTTGTACACCCTTCAACAGGGGGATGTCATTCTCATCTAGATGTATGACCAAGACGTCAGGCGGGTGAACTTGGGATGGAGCCTGGAGTGCTGGGAGGAGTTGGTGCCACCTCATACCTCCACGACCCTTCCACTGTATCTGCGCCCAGGCCGAAAGGCCCAGATGGGTCCCCCATCCGATGTGCCCCGCCACCTTGACCGCCCAGCGCACCAAGCTGTGGCCGACAATCCAGACCTGCCTCCGGTACCGTGACCGAACACCTAGGAAATAAGAGAATCAGGAATGGTAAGTGGACGAGGCGCTCCGCACATATGTCCGGAATGCCCTTGACCTCCAGCGACCCACGTCCCAGATCCCTTGATCAGACATTCTGCTCTCCGCCGCAAAAGTAGCAGCCCCAATGCGGAACGAGTGGGTGCCATATGCTGATGCTGGCAACCTGAGGCGGGCCAATACAGTTCTCAGGACCAACATGAACTGATACCTGGTTACCTGCGTACCTTTGGCGTGTCTGAAAAGGGGGCCCGGTGCTGTCCACCGCATTTTGAGGTATGCCTCTACGGCCCTTACCGGGCACAACTCAGGTGAAGTGACCCTGTTCAGTCTTATGACCTGTCCCCTCCCCCTCTGATCTGTTTTAGATCGCCGAATCCTCAGGACCATGGCTGATGGGCCAATCCGGATGTCGCTGAGCCGGAGGACCCTACCTGAGGTGTCCCTGGCCACCTCAGCTACAAGCTCGCTCACTCGAAATGCTCTGAAGAACACTAATTTGAATAACAAATTGAACAATGACACTTCAAAACAATCAAAACAGATATACGGGAGGTTGTTACACATGTCCAACAGCAGCAGTGGGGTAATGGGGGCCCACTGATCTGAGGTACTGCCCGCCTCCCTGGCCCAACCTTCCAATAAGTGTCTGGTGAAAAAAACCCGATCCAGGTGTGTGTGTGTGTGTGTGTGTGTGTGTGTATGGCCTGCGAGGTTGCTTGCAAATGCCAGGGCAGACAGCTTTCCAGCTATAGTACCCGGTGCCGCCCCCCTCCGCCTCAGATGCATGGCAAATTGTAGCATTTGGGGTTCAGTAATTGGGAAACACAGGGGCCAACCCTGTGTCAACCAGTATTGCTGGAATTACTGTCATAGGCAGTCCTGGTACGAGGCTCCAGGGATCCCAAAATGGTGGTGTGCAGCTCTACGACCCAAGGCTCCAAACTGACGGCAGCAGCAACTCTGGGTTCGCCCAGGCCAGAGGTGCTAGGGAATGAAAACACTCCATCTGGAAGCGAGAGAGGGCATCTGCTACACTGTTGTCCAAGCCAGGCACATGCCTGGCCTGGAAAAGGATGTTGTGCTCTAAACAGATGAGCACGAAAGCCCTGACTAGCTTCATGACTCTCAGGGATCTGGATGACTGAGTGTTAATGATGTGAACGACAGCTTGGTTGTCACACCAAAACAGCACCGTATGATTCGCCAGTTCCCTGGGCCATAGGTGGACGGCTAGTACTATGGGAAAGAGCTCCAAGAAAGTAAGATCCTTGGTAATTCCTTGTTGCAACCATTCTGTGGGCCACGGAGCTGCTGCCCATCAGTCCCTGAACATTAAGCCAAACCCTGCGCCCCCTGCTGCATCGGAATGCACCTGTAGTTCGGCCTTCAGCAGGAGCTGGTCCATCCAGAAACTGGTGCCATTAAAATTTGCTAGAAATGTGGCCCAGATCTGGAAGTCCTCCCTCATCCCTTTTGTGACCTGGATATGGTGGTGGTGTGGTGGGTCCCCGACCAGCTTGGCGTAAAGGCGTGACAGGAAGGCGCGTCCGGGAGCAACAACCCGGCATGCAAAATTAAGGCTCCCCAGTAATGACTGCAACTGACGAACTGTAACTTTCGCCACCCGCAGGCACTCATTCACTTTACCCTGAAGAGCTAATACCTTGTCACTGGGCAGTTGGGAGACTGCCACCTCCGTGTCCAGCTCAGTGCCCAAGTAGGTCAGCCTGGTTGCTGGGCCTTCGATTTTCTCCGGGGCCAAGGGAATGCCTAATTCATCTGTCACCACCTGGAAAGTCTGCATCAAGTCTGAGCATTCTTTCATGATTGCACAACTGATAAACAGGAAATCATCTAAATATTTCATGAATCCCGTCTTACCAGATCGTTGCTTGATGATCCATTCCACAAGGGTGCTGAATCACTCGAATGCTGAGCAAGATATCGAACACCCCATCGGCATGGCCTTGTCGAAGTAAAACATGCCGTCGAAATGGAATCCAAGCAAAGGAAAACTCTCAGGATGGACCGGGAGCAATCGGAAGGCAGACTTGATGTCACATTTCCTGAGAATGGCGCCGGATCCGAAAGACCTAACTAGGGCGACCGCTGAGTCAAACAATGCATACCTGACCGAAACGAGATCTTTAGGAATAGCGTCGTTGACTGAGCCACCTCGAGAGTAAGACAGATGGTGGATCAGTCGAAACTCCCCAGGGGCCTTCTTGGGTACCACACCTAAAGGGGAGATAACCATGTTGGGGAAAGGGGGGGGGAACGGGCCGGAAACCCTGCCCTCCCCACCCTCCTTCCCAATTTTTTCCCTTACAACTCTTTTCATCCCCACCACAGACTTCAAGTTTGGCGCCACTTGGTGCTGCCGTACTTCAGAGGCGGGGATTCAAAAACCTTGTTGGAAACCCGTTACTACGTATGCCACCTCAGCACGCTCTCTGTGCTCGTGCAGGGCTCGTTCGAGCTGCATGGCCCTAACGGGCATTGGGGCTTTTTCCCATAGGTTCTGAGCCGTTGCCACTGGCCCCGCTCCTTCTGATCCCCCTGGGAGACGGTCTCCCCTTGGATCCGGACTTTTCTCAGGGGCATGCGGAGGATGCGTGATGCCCCGAGCAGGTGGGGCATGCATGGCAGAATTTGCAAGATGCTCGGGAACATCTCCTGAACCGAACAAATTCCCAACATGTCCCCATGGTGGATGCCGTCCCCTTTTTTCCTTCCTCACGAAAGGACTCGGTGGTGGACGAAGCCCCCCCTTTTGCCAGCAAGTGGCCACTATCTGATATGGGCACATTGCCCACCCCGCTCATGCGGTTGAGCCAGAGGTCATGGGCGTGGAGGTCCCACCTGAGGCCCGGGGTGTAGGCTTCCCTGTGGCGGAATGCCTCATCATATTGGAGCCATACCCCCCCTGGCCCTGCTTCATATGCACGCTGCACAATGTCGGCGTACTTGAGCAGGTCCGCAGCCCGGGCCTGGTACACCTGAATCATGACCCCCATATAAATAGAAAAGACGGTGGTCCAATTTGACCAGTTCTGGTCCACCTTGGGGCGCTTAAAGCACTCCTTTTCTTTTTTGTCCTCCGGCTCAGCGGGCTCCACTATGGGGTCACTGAAAAGGAGGGCAAACAAGTCCAGGTATTCCCCACGCCATATCTGTTCCTTGGTGGCTGAGAGCAGGTGGCCCCCAATTGGGTCAGAGACCGCTGAGTATCCCCCACCCTCCAGGGGGCGTTGTTGCAGGAGGGATGTCGTGGGGGGTACATGGACAGGCCGACACTCGTCAGCTGGAAGGATGAGGCCGCTGAAGGCCATACCTGGAGTGCCTGCCCCGCTAAGGAAGAGGGACCCACTGGGAATGCTGGCGGGGGCGTTGCTCCCGCCAGGCCCACCCCGCCCACAGCATCCTGGACCGGGTGCACTGACCGGGTGCACCCTGGACTGGGATCATGGGAACCAAGGCCACATCAGTTGGGTCGGCCCTCCGGCCACTACCTGTCCCTGATATGCTTCCTGTGCTGTCACCTGTGCTCCGGCACCCTCCGGAGCGAGGCCCCCCCGGATGTGGGCTGGCCCAGCCACCCCCGGTACCCAGGCCACTCGCATGTGCCCTGCCTCACCTGGATGATGTGGCGGGAGAACTGGGAATGTGACCTCCTGCTGGATTCCTGCTGCCTGGGCTCGCTGCTGCATTAGGGCCTGAAGTGTTCTTTCCATTCGCTCAACCCTCTGTCGGAGGTCACTATTATCCTGCCCCTGCACTGCCGGTTCTGCTGGACCTGCTCTTGGCTGAAGAAAGGGAGGGAGGGGCTCCCTGGCCCAGCCCTGCCCGGGCACAGCCCCTGCGCCCCAGGGCCAGCTACCCACTGGCTGGATTGGCCCCTGGAGGGTTGGGTAGTAGGGGCTGCCCAGGGCACCCTCAGTGGGGGGCCAAACGGGTCCGGCAGTAAGTCCCCAGCCATCTTGAGCCTCCCCTGCAGCAGCGGCTATCACCGCAACCTCCAGGGGGGGGGCACTGGGGCTGCCTGGGCAGCCCCAGTGCCCCTCCGTGGCTGCAACTCCACTACCCCCGTCCTCTTCAATATAGCAGACGGGGGGATTCACTGCATGCCTCCCCCTCTGAAGGAGCAGGGGGGCGGAGGGCCCAGGACCAACCCCAGGAGAAACCCCAGGCAGAGGGGAAGCAGAAAGGCCCACTTGTGAGGGGGTTTTCCCCTCCCTCCACCACTGGTCGCGCCATCGCTCCCCTCACGGGGGCCCCCATTCCCGCTCCCCCCACAAGCTGTGCCAGTAGGGCCTTGCAGGCCACCATCCTAGCCACCAAGGGGATCTCATCCCTCTCCTTTGGGGTACCACCCTAAAACTGGGGGGGCAAGGCCTGGCGCCTCCTGGTTCCCCCCGGGGCATGATCGCCCCTGGGGGTTCCCCCCCATGGCAGGCTCCATTGCGGCAGCCTCACGCCACTGTTTCTTCACTGCTACTGGGGCATTCCTCTTGTTTTTTCCCATCAGGGATCACCTCAGCTGGAGCTCCTGGGGCAGTTGCACCACGCTGTCTGGGGATGCTAAAGCCCTGTCTTGAAGTCGGGCGTCACGCTCCCCTGCCGCTTGTAACAGCTCCAAGCCTCAAGTGGGGCTGGAGTTGGGCTAACTGCTCAGATTGTGGGTCCCCGCCCTTCGAGTGGGGCCCACATGACTTATTTAAGCCTATTGCAGCCGGCTGGGGTTGCATAGCAACCCTGTCCGGATTCTGACTGATCGTGCTGCACCATTTTCCCTGCCTTGGGGCTGGATGCATCCCTGCAGAGGGAAAACACCCCCAGCTGTCCTGCCTCCGCTGAAGTCAGGCACGGCAAGGGGCCTCGCGCCTGCCACCCCCTGTGCGGGGGGAAGCAGGCGGAGGCAATTTCTATTCTCCAGGTGCTTTTAGAGGATCCACTGCTGGTTGGCCTTACTTTATTTTTCCCCTTCTCCTATTAATTTCACTTTTTAAATTGTTCTAAATGGATTTTAAGTTGGTTTATGCTGTCATATTTTTCTACTGATGATGTGATGTGCCTGGAGAACTATTCAGTTGTGGGATGCTATATAAATAATATTAATTATATATATACAACATTAATATTAATTAACATTAATATTGCTGTGGTTTCACTTCTTATATGGATTAGCTGGTCATTCTCTACCAAGAAACTTATTGTAACCTTTGCTAACCTGTCCTTTTTATCCCATTCCTCATGATTTGCTGCTGGTCTGTTCATGGTAATCACCTGCCATAGATAATCTTTAGACAGCAGCATTTTCACTTTAAACTTCCACAACTGGTAGTTTACATTGTTCAGCTTTCCTACTGAAAGTCTGAGCTCTGAGCTGCTTGCTATACTTGCTTCCCTCCCTTTCCCCTTCTGGGATTTAGGCCTTCTTACTCAGTCAGTAGGCCTCTCTGTCTGGGAGTTTTCTTTCACAGTCTGCACTCCTTCTGGGCTGCTTCTAGTCTTCACAATTGCCTTGAAGATGTCCTGGGTCCATAACCTATTGTAGAGTTAGCTTTCTGTTGAATAACACACAGCAGAAGTTTCTTCAAAAACAGAACTTTACTAAGAACGCAGAAGACATGCGTCCATACTGTACAGACTGCATGGGACAAGATGGAGGACAGAGAGAGGAGAAGAGAGGAGACAAGGAGGAAAAAAACCTGTTTCATCCCCTGACCCTCCCCCTACTGGACAAGCCCCATATTAAGCTTGCAGGGCTTGCAATGGGCTTTTACTTGTGACTGTTGCACAATCCAACACCCCTTCTCAACAGTCACTAGTCAAACCCACTAGGTTCATTCTTCTTAATAGCTTGCGATGGCGTTCCCCTGCTAGTGGCTTCGTGAACACATCCGCTGTCATATCCTCTGTAGGACAGTATTGCAGATCTATGAGTCCTTGTTCCTGTGAGTCTTTCAGGAAATGGTATTTTACATCAATGTGCTTGGTTCTGGGGTTGATTCTTTCTGTTTGCGCCAGCGCTATACATCCTTGGTTGTCTTCCAGGATCGGCGTGGGTCTGTCCAATTTTTGCCCCAGATCATTCAGAAGCTGTCGCAACCAGATAACTTCTTGGCTGGCGTGTGCCGCTGCCACGTACTCTGCCTCCGTCGAGGAAAGTGTCACAGAGGCTTGTTTCCTACTGCACCAGCTGATGGGTCCTCCACCAAGCAAAAATAGGTACCCACTGGTAGATTTTCGGTCCGAATGGTCTCCAGCCCAATCTGCGTCCACGTACCCTATCAGGTCTGACACGGAAGTTGCTGGGAGCCGTAGCTTGAGGTGCACAGTCCCTTTCAGGTACCGTAAGACCCTCTTCACTGCGTTCCAATCCCTTTGGGTTGGGGCTGAGACTTGTCTACACAGTATACCTATTGCCACCGCAATGTCAGGCCTTGTGATTGTGGCAATGTACAAGAGCTTTCCTATCGCCTTTCTGTATTGCTTATTGTCTGGCAGCAATAAGCTCGGTTCTTTGATCTCCTTTGGGTAGCTGGTTTCCATAGGGGTATTTGCTGCCTTCGCACCCCCCATGCCGAAACTTTCTATCATCTCTTCTATTGCCTGTCTTTGGTTGAGAAGATAGCTTCCGTCATCTTCTCTTTCAATTTGTATTCCAAGGTAGTGCGTTATGTTACCCAGGTCCTTAGTTTCAAAGTCCTGATTTAGAGCTCTCATTGTTTCGCACTCATCCCCTTCTTGCTCAAAGCATACGATAAGGTCATCGACATAAATTAATACAAAGATCCACCTGCCCCTTAGTCTCTTTGTGTATAAGCAGGGATCTGCTTTGCTCCTGGTAAAATTTTCCCTCATGAGCACCTTGTTTATTTTAGTGTTCCACGCTCTGGCGGCCTGCTTAAGCCCATATATGCTTTTGTGCAGTTTGCATACAAGATCCGGCCTTTCAACGTCTGCAAACCCCGGTGGTTGGTCCATGTAAATATCTTCCTTCAACTCACCATTTAGGAACGCTGTTTTCACGTCCATATGCTTGACTTGCATTCCTCTTCCGGCAGCTATACTTAACAATGTTCTGATTGTAGTGTGCTTAACTACAGGTGCAAATGTTTCATCGTAGTCTTCTCCGTACTTCTGGGAGTATCCTTTCGCGACAAGTCGGGCCTTGTACCGTTCAATATTTCCCTGCGCATTGTACTTTATTTTAAATGTCCATTTACAACCTATAGTCTTTCTCCCTGCGGGCAGTGGAGTAAGTGTCCACGTCACGTTGTCCTGCATGGACTTTACTTCTTCTTCAGCCGCTCTTACCCATTTTTCTGCTTCCCCTTCTGACATCTGTGAGATGTCCTCCCAGGATGCTGGCTCTGACAATTTACTGGTGCTGACTTTGTAGGACAGACGAGTGCGGGGGGGAATGCCTTTGTTAGACCTTGTTGACTACCTTGGCTCAGCATCAGCAGCTGGCTGTGTCTGTTCCTGCACTTCTGTTACCTTTGTGCTGATTTTGACTATTTGTTCAGAGGATTGCTCCCTTTCAGTGGTTTCATGCGTGGTTGATTGTTCTCCTTCGCCTGGGCCTTGGAGAATCATCACACGGTCACTTGAGTTTTCCACAAAGGTCATACTGTTACTAATGGTTATTCTGTCTGTGCATAGATCCAGGATCCTGTAGTCTTTGGAATGCTCACTATATCCTACGAGGATGCCTTCCACTGCTCTGTTTTGCAGCTTGGTACGTTTCTCCTCTGGGATATATACGTAAGTCTAACTTCCAAATATTCTGATGTGGCCCACACTAGGTTTTTGACCATGCCACAGTTCATATGGAGTTTTCCTCACTGTTCTAGAATACAGCCAATTTTGTAGGTAGGTAGCAGCAACTGCTGCTTCACCCCAGTATCTTTCTGGTAGTCCAGAGTCTGTTAACATGCATCTAACCATTTCAGTTAGCGTTCTGTTTTTTCTTTCGGCTGTTCCATTCTGCTTGGGTGTATATGGCACTGTCTTTTGGTGCTCAATTCCATGGAGTCTCAGGAAGTCCTTTACTTCCTTCCCTGTGAACTCACCTCAATTGTCAGTCTGCAGTGTCTTTGGTCTGCGCTGGAACTTGTTGGTCATCATGGTCACATAGTCCTGAAGTTTGTTGAATATTTCATCTTTACTCTTCATGATGTACTTGATCATGTACCTTGAATTGTCATCAATGAAAGTTACCATATACCAGTTGCCTCCTGGTGTGGGAACCTTCATTAGGCCTCAGACATCGCTGTGTACAAGATCAAGCAGTTTCGTGACTCTATTCTGACTCTTCTTAGGAAGTGTAGCCCTCGTGGCTTTGGCTTTGATACAACAGTCGCATTTCATGATCATGGAACACGGTGATACGTTAAGGTCTTTGGTCAACTTCTGTCTGTGCATTTCCTTGATGCTTTCGGGGTGTCTATGTCCCATGCGTCTATGCCACAGGTGAATGCAGTTATCATGGCTTGTGCGCAGTGAGCTTCACCTGTTTTCGCTGTGCTCAGATGGTACAGGTGCTCATCTTCAGTGGCTCTGGCCAGTACTTTTGTCCCACTTTGAATTGTGCATTCATCTCCCTGGAAATGGATGGTGAGCCCCCTCACTGCCAGGTACCTCACAGACAGGAGTCCCCCTTCTAAGTTGGGCACAGAGCACATCTTTCACGGGTATGGTCAGTGTGCCTCCCTGTGACTGGTTGCAGTACAGGGATCCTTGTCCAATTCCTTCCGCGTTGATGCTTCTCCCATCTGCAAGGTAGATCCTTTCTTTAATGCTCAGATCCAGTCCTGAGAAGAATCCTTTATCGATAGTCATGTGGCTCATTGCCCCGAAGTCTACACACCAATTTTGGGATGAGCTGTCTTGCATTACTCTGAAGCACCCACTCCATTGTTGAGTGACTGTGTTGCTGGTTGTGACTTTAGCCCTCTGCTTAGGTGTTTGTGGAGACAGTTTCTGCTGGTCTTTCCATATATAGCAGTCTTCCTTTAAATGTCCCTCCTTTTTGCATCTGAAGCATACTCTGGTTTCCCTCTTAGGAGCTTTGTCTGAGGTTTTCAGTGCAGTCTCATTACCCTGCTTTAGATCATTCTGCAGGTTCTCCTTTCTGCGCTGGAATTCATCCACAAGTCTACCTTTAACAAATTCCAGCTTCAGATCAGCCTCTGGCCTTGTCTCCAGGGCATTGATAGGACACTGTAAGATTCAGTCAGGCTGCAGAGGAGTAGGGTTACCACCTGGCGGTCCTTTATATCTTCTCCAATGCCGCGCAGCTGTGTCACTACTTCCAACATGGCATTTATATACTCCTGCATTTCACTTTCTTTGTCAAGCCTCATTTTGTATAGTTTCCTCAGTAGAAACAGTTTGCTATTCAGGCTAGTTCTCTCATGCACGTTTTGCAATGCAATCCACATACCTCTTGCTGTGGTCTCACTTCTTATATGGATTAGCTGGTCATTCTCTACCAATAAACTTATTGTAACCTTTGCTAACCTGTCCTTTTTATCCCATTCCTCATGATTTGCTGCTGGTCTGTTCGTGGCAATCACCTGCCATAGATAATCTTTAGACAGCAGCGTTTTCACTTTAAACTTCCACAACTGGTAGTTTACATTGTTCAGCTTTCCTACTGAAAGTCTGAGCTCTGAGTTGCGTGCTATACTTACTTCCCTCCCTTTCCCCTTCTGGGATTTAGGCCTTCTTACTCAGTCAGTAGGCCTCTCTGTCTGGGAGTTTTCTTTCACAGTCTGCACTCCTTCTGGGCTGCTTCTAGTCTTCACAATTGCCTTGAAGATGTCCTGGGTCCATAACCTATTGTAGAGTTAGCTTTCTGTTGAATAACACACAGCAGAAGTTCCTTCAAAAACAGAACTCTACTAAGAGCTCAGAAGACATGCTTCCATACTGTACAGACTGCATGGGACAAGATGGAGGACAGAGAGAGGAGAAGAGAGGAGACAAGGAGAAAAAAAACCTGTTTCATCCCCTGACCCTCCCCCTACTGTACAAGCCCCATATTAAGTTTGCAGGGCTTGCAATGGGCTTTTACTTGTTGTGACTATTGCACAATCCAACATTAATTACTTCCAATGAAACATGGGGGCGGGGGGGGGGGGGAGCTGTTCTCCTTCTTAATAGTCCAGTACATCTACTTATACCAAAATTGGAACAGCCTTTTTTCCAGTTTCAAAAGATGGTGGGGGCAGAAAAATGAGTTACCCACCAAAGTGACCTATGGTAGTGAGGATCAAGAAATTCCTTTGGGAGGATTTTGGAAACATCTTACTGCAATGCTCTAGCAGAATAGGGGGAAGTGCTCTTGGCTAACAGGAGAAATCAAATGTATCGAAGGAACTTCTGTGGCCTCCCCAGAGTCGTATCTAAGTGCCTGAAGGAAGTACCATATTAGGAGTCATAAGGGACCTATCCTCTAAGAAGTTATCCAATCCTTTTAAAAACCAAGTTATGTTATTGGCCTTAAAACATACTCTGGCAACAAGTTTCACATGGAGTGAAAAAGTACTTCCTTTTATTTGTTTTGAATCTGCTCTGCTGCCAGTTAATTTCATAGGCTGTCCTTTAGTTCTAGTAAAATTAGAGTGGGTAAATAACAGCTTCCCATTTGCTCGTTCCACACACAGTAAAAACAAATGTGACAGCAGCCTTCCATGACCTGCTTTGGACTGGACCTCACCTGCATGTCTGTGCAGGAGCAGCCAGACGTTGACCTGGGATTTCTCTGGTCCGTATCGGTGGCTAGCCCAGGTTGTGACCTCAGAAAACCCCCAAGGTCACAGCCCAGGATAAGGCTTGCTCAACCAGGCCACAGTGGGCTATCACATTTGTTCCCAGGCCTCCAACCCAGTCTGGGTCCGGGTCGCCATGGCTGACTGTCATTGGCCACCATGACTGCCTGTTACGGTGGGGTATGGGTGTAACTCAGGGGTGGCCAGCTGCAAGTTGATGCTTCTTCCCACCCTCCCTGGTGGCCCAGCCATGACCTGGGCTGTGGCTGCTGCCATTTTCCTCCACAGGCCACGCTACATCGGACTACCACCTCCATGCTGCTGTCCCATGTGTTTTACCCACACTCATGATTCTGTGAACTTCTATCACATCCCCTCTCAGTTGTTTCTTCTCCAAATTGAAGAGCCCTAACCTATTGAATCTCTTCATAACTTGGATCATTCTTGTTGTCCTTCTCTGTGCCTTTTCCAGTTCTCCTATTTTGGGGGGGTGATGGGGAAAACACTATTCAAAGTGTGGTTACACCATGGATTTATAGCGCAGCATTGTGATGTTTTCGGTTTTGTCCTCGATTCTTTTTCCAATCATTCCTAACATGGTTTGTCTTTTTGACCACGGCCGCACATTGAGCTGAAGTTTTCAGTTAATTGTCCACCATGGCGCTCCAATGATCATCATCATCAATCATCATCAATCATCATCATCATCATCACATATAACCAACACCATTTTGCAAATGCGGAGCTGTTGCCCAACAAACACAACAACTTGCCTTAAGTTCAAAGAAAATCTGTGGAGAGTGGGAATGAAAGGATGTCTCCATAGCTCTGGTCTCCAACCTTAATGACAAGGCCACCCTTCCTATATGTGAGCCATGTGCTGAAGCTCATATTCTTCTGTAGGGAGAACCAGAGATGAGATGCTGTGTCAAAATCTTAGGTGAGAGGAAAATAACTTTAACACTAAGAACCAGGCTCTTTGGACTACTCCATTATTATATTTATATATAGCTAACAATGTACCTGGCACTTTACAATTGTTAATTATTGACAGACTCCCTGCCAATAGGGGCTTACTGTCAGGGCAGGCTCCGCCCACAGTGTGGGGAGAGCAGCATGCAGCTCAGCTGTGGGTTGGGGCCCTGCCCTGAGCACACCTGGCCCTGATTAGACCTTTTCCCATAAAAGGAACCGGCGGGGCCTGAGCTCCCTGCTGGTAATCACTTGTGTCCTGAGAGCTTTTCCTGTAGAACCTTTGACTTTCCTATTGAACCATCCTGTGAGTGTGAACGTGAGTGTTTGGTCCTTGTGTTCCCCTTTCCCTGTCAGAGTGAAGTTGGGTAAGTGAGGTGTTTTGTCTGTGTTATTGTCCTCCCAGCATCAGTTGTAGTGAATTTGTGTGGTGTGGGTTACCTGTTTCCTTTTCCCTTAAACCTCAGATCCATTCCTCGATATTTCCTGACAAGTCATCCCTGTAGTAAGTGTATCCTACCCCTCACTCCCCACCCCGCATCCTTGGACCCTATCAGCCCTTCTTCCCCTTCCCTCCCTAGGGCCTGGCCCTTCCCTCTCCTCCTCCTACACTATTTATTACACGGTGCCCTGGGCCCTGTATATACCCCCAAGAGTCTGTTCCCCCTCCCTGCGTGTTTACTTCCATTCTCTGGGGCAATTGGCTACCTCTCTGTGAGTCCCGATGATGAAAAGGGTTGCCCTCTAACCAAGGGGGAAAGCCCACCTAACACCCTGAGGGACATTATAGTCTTCGATAGAGAGTCCATACTGAGAGGTAGCTGCCCTGTGGGTTCTATTCCCTTGTCCCTCCCTTTATCTTCCTACCCTTCACCCTATTCCTGTGACACTTACAATCTATGAGGTGGGGTCAGGGGGGGGAGATGAATGGGGGGAATAGAGGGAGAGACAGGGATATATCCACAATGTTGAGAGGTTGCAGGTACAGGTGCTTAGCTTAGTTACACAGGAGAAAGGGGACCTTGGGTAAATCAGGGAGGGGACTAGGGGGATGAGGCGCTAGAGAAAGTCTGATGGAAGAGCTAGGTTTTCAGTAGGGGCTTGAATGTCAGAAGGGAGGGTGCAGAGCAGAAGGGAGGAAGTTGTGGAAGAGGTGGATATGTTTCAAGGAGCAGGGGTGTAGGAGAAGTAGAGCTACCGGATGGAAGTGTAGTGGGAAAGAAGTACAGAGAGATAGGAGGGGGAAAGGCTGTGAAAGGCCGTGTAGGTAAAGGAGCTTGTGCTGAATGTATTCATGTAAAGGAAGTCAGTGGAGGGAGGAGAGGAGGGGATGAACATTATCAAAATGGTGGGCGAGGTGCATGACCTTGGCAGCAAAGTTTTGAACAGAAGCAAGAGGCAAGGTGAGAGTGGGGAAGACCAGTAAGGAGGAGGTTGCAGTAGCCAAGGTGAGAGATGATGAGAGCATGGGGTAGAGTCTTGGCAATGGAGACAGAAAGGAAGGACCTGATTTTAGCAATGTTGTATAGGGGGAGGTGACAGGATTTAAAAACAGATTGGATCTGGAGTATAAGGAGAGGGAGAAGTCAAAGACGAACCCCGGGCTACATGGTCTGAGGAACAGGCTGGATTATGACCCCATCAATGGAAATTGGGAAGGAAGGAAGGAAGGAAGGAAGGTAGGTAGGTTTTGGAGGGAAGATGAGCTCCATTTTGGCCATATTAAGTTTGAGTTGAGGATGAGACATCCAAGCAGAGATGTCAGAGAGGCAGTTTGTGATGCAAGACTAGATGGTGCGACAGTGAGAAGGGGCGGAAAGATAGAGCTGAGTGTCACCAGAATACAGGTGATACTGGAAGCTGTGAGATTCAGTGAGTTTGTCCAGGGACAGAGTGTAAAGAGAGAAGGAAGTGGGCCAAGAACAGAGCCTTGGGGAAATCCAACCAAGAGGGGAAGTGATGTGGAGGAAGTACCAGGAAGAGATACATTGAAGGAGCAGTTAGAGCGATAGGAAGAGAACCAGTCAAGGACCAAGCCCCCAAAACCAAGGGAGTAAAGCAAGTCAAGGAGGAGGGTGTTGTCAACAGTGTCAAAGGCAGGAGAAAGATCAAGCAAGACAAGAATAGAGTAGAGACCGCTGGATTTGGCTAAAAGAAGGTAATTGGTGATTTTGGCAAGATCAAGTCACAGTCGAGTGGCAGGGTCAGCAGCCAGATTTAAGGGGATCAAGAGAGGAGTTGATGGAGGGAACGACAAGACAACTGGTAAAATCAAACATGCCAGTAACCAGCTCTGGCCAGCTTTGTCCCACTGTGGCCCACGCTGCGGGTCACTGTCACATTTGTGCTTGGGTCCCCAGATGTTTGCCAAGGACTGACTCTGGGCATGGCGCCGCTGCAGCCAGCTTGGCTGTTACTCGGCAAAGTGCCGAAGTCACAGTCCAGGCTACCCCCCTCCCCCACACCGGGGCCAGCCTGGGGCAAAGTGGGCCACAGCTGGTTAGAACGTATGTTCTGACCTGCCGTGACCTTCCCCGGGTCGGGGTTGACATGGCTGGCCATCATGGTGGTCCATGATGGGCTTCCTGGCTGCCCATCATGGTGTGGGGGAAGCGGGCACTGGGTGCAGCATGGGGCCAGGACAGCTCCCCAGCTTTGAAACAAAGGGGAAGAGAGAGATGGGGTGGTAATTGGAGGGATCAATGGTGGGCTTCCTAAGGATAGGGGAGACAGTGGCGTGCTTGAACAGAGAAGGAAAGGAGCCAGAAGAGGGGGAGAGACTGACAATGTTCATCAGAGAGAGTGAGACAATAGGAGCAATAGAGGTCAGGAGACAAGAAGGGATAGGGTTAAGGGGTCAAGTTGAGGGGTTGAACGTGGAGAGCAGGGAGGTGATCTCATGCAAGGTTAACTGGTTGCATCGCTACAGTAGTCGTAGTGTTTCCTGAGGATATAGCCTGGCATTTTCAAACATGTCATTTCTACACAATAGGTCAGAGGTTTCCGAACTATGGGTTGTGAGTAAATTCCGAGATTTTCTTGGTGGCTCCTCCACATCTTTGGAATTCTCTTCCCCTAGGTTTGTCAGAGTCTGAGACTGAACATTTTTTGGAGGAAAATGCAAAACTTTTAAATTTGGCCAGGTGTTTAGTGGATGGGAATAGGTTTTTTGGTTTTTGGAATACATTTCTACTGATTTTATAGTCTATTTTTATTACTTTTAATTCTTATTGAATATTTTGTTTTTATGTTGTTCCCCACTCTGTGAGTAGAGGTCAAACCTGGATAGGTATCGTAACCCTAACAATGTGATCGAGTCTCTTGCCCATAAGAGGCTGGAGTGTGCTGTTTAAGTACTACCGTGTGTTGACTTGGTGCTGTCATACAGGGCAAGAATGGGAAACAGTCTGCCTAATGGAAGAAGGTGGCCTCCTGGAGCCAGAAGAGTCTTTAGCAATTGCAGACACTGTGCAAAATAAAACCTACACAGGATATTATTGACAGGGGAGATGGGCTGCTACACTTGGAGACTCTGGCTGAGCCCCTTCTAGTGTGTAGGCCCAGTGCAGCAGCACCAATCCCATGTGTCTAAGACTCAGAATGTCAGAGCTAAAATTTATGGCACTGGAACCCTGAAACAATGATCTCTGGAACACCCAGGAAGAACCTTGGGTGAGATTCCATTTGCATTGTCTGCAGCTGGAGCAGACAGATGTTCCACAGGGATGCTGCTTCTCTACAAGCAGAGTGATGGCAGGCTGAATCCTCTTCTCCATAGCAGGGATACACCACCTACCCTGCCTGTAGCTGAGCTCCAGATGTTTAACAAGTAGAGGTGTGCACCAGGGACCCATGTCATTTTTCGTTTTTGTTATTTAAATCTGTCATTTTCGTTTTCATAAATATCAAATCTTTCCTTTTTTGCTTTCATTTTCGATTTCCATTAGTTTGAATGAAAAACACATTTTCAGCTGTGACGTTTTTGTTTTTCATTATATTTGGATGAATCTTTGAGGGATTGTACCTTGAATGGAAGGCGGTATGTGTACCAAATTTCAGAAAGAGTGGATAAAGGAATCAGATTGTATAAGCTGTTTAATTATGCTATTTTGCAAAAGCCTGCATATACATTCCTAGCTGTAACCCTTTTGTCTCCCACCTAATGGGGATGAAACATGGCAGGTTTATACCCCATTTTCAATATCTACACCAACTTTCAGAAGGATTGAATAAAGAGTTCTGGTGGTACATGCAATTAACTTATAAATGTATGTCTGACGGTAACCTCTTTGTAGTCCGACTAGCGTACATAGAATTTGTTAGGGCAGTATCTCACACTTTCAGGATCATCACTGCTAAATATCAGAAAAATGTGATAAAGGGTTCCAATTTTATATGCCTGCACAGCATATGCAGAGAAGGAGCCTATGCTAGGGATTCTCTTAAGTGTCACTGTGGTATAAGATCGGTTTGTGATGCCAATTGGCCAGCAGAAATGTCAACCAAATAACCTCATTCTGTGCTGTGACCATCCCAACATCTCTCCCCCACTTGTTACTGGGAAGTCAGAAGCATCTGTTTAGGAAAGAGCCAATAGAGATTCTCTTCTGTCCTCTGTCACCATGCTGCAGGAAGAGATTGTGATGATAATTGGCCAGCCTGGATATGTAAACCATGTCTCCCGATTGCTGGGATGCTATCCCCAAAGTCCCAGTTATGTCCCTTCTATGCACACATCAGGACTGACCCCTATGCCCACCTCAAAGCCACTACCGATTGGTCCTGTAAAGCTAGAAGCATGCAGTAATTGGCCAGTGAATGTGTCTGTCAGTCTTTTGGGTTGCTCCACATCCTCCTTCCTACAGCCTCTCTCCCTCTGCCATGCCAGGTGCCTGCCTGTGACTGGCACTGCATGTGCTGCTATTTATCTGAAGAATGGTGTTCAAGGGGACAACTTCAATTGCTTATAAAATTGAGTTACTTTATCAAATTGTCCTATAGTTTGTCAGAAATGACAGGGAAGGAGTATGATACATTTCTGCCAAGTGTCTTGTAAACATGATGGAATATAAAAATGTTACAGCCGGAAATGCATTTTCAAGTTAATGTCTTATAACATCAGGATCCTTTATCCAATCATTCTGAAATTTGGCAGGAGTGTTAAACTTGTGGAGGGACATTGTATTCCTAGGTTTCATGCAAGATTAAAAAATGGTAGCTAGGAATGTGTATGGAGCTTTTAATAAAAGTACAACATTCAATTGCTTCTAAAATTGGTCTTCTTTATTAAACCTTTTTAAAGTTTGGTGCACATAATGTGCTCTGTTGGGGGTACAATCTTCCCAAGTTTCATCAGAATTGAATAAGAAACAAAAAGATTATAGCAAGAAATGTGTTACACTTTTTTACCATTATTTCAAAAACAAAAATTTATTTTAATTTTTGTTTTCATTATTATTTTTTGTCATTTTCCTTATTACAATAACAAAAAAGAAAATCAAAACTTTTGTTTTCATTATCATAATAACGAAAACAAAATGCACACCCCTGAACAAGAGAACATTACTGCTCTGTGTGATGCAGGGATCTCTGAGCCTCCTTTCTCTTGGTTACAAGCCAGGGAGGGCCTTCAGGGAAAAGTTCTTGGTACAGGCTTGCAAAGTTCGTCCTTAGGGAAAGATGCTCTTCCTTCTGATGATCAACGCAGGGAGCGTAGTGTCTCTACTCTGGAGACTGCCCACAGAGTAACACCTCACTTTAAGTTGCTGAGAACAAGCAATCCAAACTTCTGCCCCACTTCACACCCTACGTTTCCACACTTTTTCACCACTCAGAACACAAACCTCATCCTGAAGTGCAGCTCTCACTCCTGCAGGTAAGTGAATGAGGAACGAAAATTGCCAGAGAAGATAGATACCTTTCCTCTTCCTGACAAAGTGCCAGAGTGCAGCGTCAGTCTGCATTTTAGGTGCCAGCATGATACTCCAGACTGCTCCAGTAGCACTACGTCCTTGCTAAAGACCCTCCTGGAGCTCTCTGGTAGTTGGGGAAAGAGGTGCTCATCATCACTATTACAGGCTGATTCACACAACACTCTTAGAGAGTGGGTAGTGGCACAAACAAACTCACATTCTGAGTGTTACATGAAATCCTTTCCTATGCTACTTGATAATCCCCCCGTGTTCTCTGCTATCTGGTGCAAAGGATGGGATCAGACATAACACTGCCTACTAGTCTGGTAGCAAACATGCAACGGGTGGTTGTGTCTGTTCGTGACCCACGACATGTTTGCAATCCAGTTGCTCCAAGTCCTCATTCCCCTCCTGCAATAATAAATAAATGAATGAATTTAATAAAATTAAATAAATGTTGCAGGTGTAAAACAAAGAGCATGTCCTTACCTGTAGCTGCTGTCACATCTGCTAATAGCAGCTGTGGGCAAGAAGTGGAGGCAAGACTTGCAGCAGCAAAGGTGGAGAGTTCCTGGGAGCAGCAGCAACGTCAGGAGTGGTGGCGAGACACTAATGCTACTGGAGCGCTGCCACTCTTGGAGGCCCACCCACAATGCTCTTTGCTCCCCCAGTGCTTCAAATCCTGCCACTACGCTGAGGGAGCCTCCGCTACTACTCCTGAGGACTCGCCACTGCTGCCAGTGCTCAAGAGCTCTGCTCCAGGTAAGCCCTCCCCCCCGCAACACACACACATTGTTGGGCAGCTGCTGAGAGTGCCGGCAGCTACCCGATAGTGTTAGGTGTGGTCACTGGCTATTAACACATAACAAAAAACATAGGATGACGCCATCCTGTGTTACCTGTTACATCCAATGAAATGCAGGGAAATCAGCAGCGGTGTGACTGCACTGCTGTGCAAGAAGGCAAACACAGATAAAGGAACAAGTGGTGAGTTTGCAAGGGCAAAGGCTCTTGGGTGTATTCTACCCCTCTTAAAGAGGCATAGGTCTCATTCACACATCATGTGACCATCCTAGCTGGTGCAGTCGCCTGTAGTCTGCATCTCTTCCTGTTCCATTTAGGCTGTCGTTTTTTCTTTGAGGAACAGATAAAGGGTGGAATCAAAGGAGACGATAGCCCACATTAGCCTTCACCAGGAGCATTCCCACACGCTCATCTATTAGGTGTCCACCACGTGGCTTCCACGTGATCACCACAGAGTTGCCACTCACGACAGAGTCCAGGGACATCATAGGCCCATTGTGTGGGCCATCAGGGCTAAGGGGTGCCCACATGTCCACGTCTTATCAATTAGGTTCACCCACTGCCTCATCAGCATCTACGTCTGCCAGCACCATCCCACCTAGTGTGCCAGGCCAGCTGAGAGTCAGGAGCAGTAGCACTCTCCCCCCTGCC
>QEPC01009171.1:1046686-1060555 GCA_003113815.1 Sphenodon punctatus | reverse complement strand
CCCCCCCCCCATGCCCACGCAGATCCGCTGCATGGTCATGGGGGTGCGCGTCCATGTGACTGCCGCAACTTGTGGGTAGGGGTGCGTGCACACTCCTGCATTCCATCCACCGCCCATGCATGCAGCAACCGGCAACAATGGCAGTTGCTCTGTGCGTGGAGATGCGTGGAGGAGGGTATAATGGCCGCCCCTCCCACTGCCCCTGCACCGTGGCAAACACCCCACCCCCACACCACGGCCCGTTTGAAAAGGGCCATAGACAGGGCTGTAAAAATATATGCATTCCATACTATTTATTTATATATATTAAAACTTGTATGCCGCCCCCTCCTGCCTCAGGCATCTCAGGGTGGCTAACAACATTTTAAAAACTTATTAAAATACACAATAATAAAACTACAATTAAAACACCCTAAAAAAAAAACATACCCACCCTAACCCAACCCACCCACCCCATCTCCCTCGATAAAGGCCCAGCGGAACAGCCAGGTTTTACATTGTCTGCGGAAAGAGGGGAGGTCAGTAATCAGGTGGACCTCCAATGGGAGGGAGTTCCACAACTACGGCACAGCCACAGAGAACGCCCTCCTCATAGTAGACACCTGGGAAACCCAGGGGACTCCGAGGAGGACGCCCCCAGCTGACTGCAGGGGCCGATCCAGGATCCGGAGGGTGAGGCGGTCCCACAGGTAGGTGGGGCCCAAGCCATTTAGGGCCTTAAAGGTCAGCACCAACACCTTGAATTGGGCCCGGAAAACTATCGGCAGCCAGTGCACACAGCGAAGCACTGGTGTAATGTGCTCACATCGGCCCGTCCCAGTCAGGAGATGGGCCGCTGCATTCTGCACCAGCTGCAGGTTCTGAACCAGCACCAAGGGTAGCCCCACGTAGAGTGCGTTACGGTAATCCAGTCTTGAGGTAATAAAAGCATGGATGATTGTGGTCACTGCCAAATCAGAATCCGAGACATACAGCCTAAGCCGACACACCAGATGTAACTGGCGAAATGCCCCTTTCGCCACAGCCGTCACCTGAGCATCCAGGTAGAGCTGCGGGTCCAGGAACACCCCCAGACTCCGGAGCTGAGAAACCAGGGGAGGATGAACCCCATCAATGAACTCCCTCGGCTCTCCCCACAACCATCACCTCCATCTTGTCAGGATTTAATTTCAGGCAGCTCGCTCTCATTCAATCCCCCACAGCCAACAAACACCGGGTAAGCACCGAGACTGCTGGACCTGAGTCAGATGAAAATGAGAAATATAGCTGGGTGTCATCAGCATATTGATGACACCTCACCCCAAACTCCCTGAAAACCTCCCCCAAAGGCTGCATAATACATATACACACTGAGCAAGAGAGGGGATAGAATGGAACTCTGCGGAACCCCACACATGGGGTCCGGGGGCGGGGGGGGAGATGAAAACTCCCCCAGCACCACATGCTGGGTTCTCCCAGCCAGGAAAGAGCAGAACCATTAAAGAACAGTCCCGCTAATCCCTGCCCGGTCCTGCAGCTGAGTCACCAACAACTCATGATCAACAGTATCAAATGCAGCCGAGAAATCTAACAGGATCAACAGGGTTGAATGACCCTGTCGTCGACCAAGGCCACAAGCACAGTCTCCATGCCATAACCCAGACAAAAGCCAGACTGTGAGGGATCAAGAAAGCGGGCCTGGTCCAAATGCTCCCGAAGCTGTTGAGCCACCACCCATTCAATAAACGTCCCTAAAAAGGGAAGGTTAGAGACCAGTTGATAGCTGGCCGAGACGCCGACGTCCAAAGATGGCTTCTTGAGCAGGGGCCACACCACCACCTCCTTGAGGCAGTCTGGCACCCTGCCCTCCCCAAGGGAAGCGTTGACTATCCCCACCAGCAATGGCTGCAATGTCTCCTGGCTAGCCTTAACCAGCCAGGATGGGCATGGATATAATTCACAATAACACTGCTTTTAAACAAGGCGCGCTGAAACGCCGCCTCAACGCCGCATTAAAGCAAAGCCGCCGGAAGTGACGTTCTCCCCGTTGCCGGCGGCGGCTGGAGACAGGGGGCTTTGGAGCGGCGCGTTCTTAAGACTTCAATTATCAGGCTTAAGAACGCGCCACTCCAAAGCCCCGTGTCTCCAGCCGCCGCCGGCAACAGGGAGAACGTCACTTCCGGCGGCTTTGCTTTAATGCGGCGTTGAGGAGGTGCTTCAGCGCTCCTCGTTTAAAAGCAGCCTAAGTGGCTCGAACAGTCCCAAGAGCATCCCCTGCATCCAAGGGTGACACAACCTGAAACTCATCCCACAAAACAGGACTCATCCCACAGAACATGCATTCTATTGCCTCTGACCCATCCACTGCTAAAAAAGTTGCATCAAAACTGTGGTGAATTTGAGCGATTTTATCCACACAAAAAAGTCCACAAGCAAATCACAGTGAGCATTTGATGATTTTAAGTCCAGGCGGAGGGAGGCCAAACTGACTAGCCAGGCATACAAGCCTATGCACCAGGCACTGCACGCTGACTGCACCGCAAGCCACCAGCTACGACTTGCAGTGCAAGTGTGGGGTGTGTGTGTGCTGAATAGCCGATCGGTGGGGAACAGGAGTCCTGTGAGGATGGGGGCCCAGCCTAGCCTCTTGGGTAGTGTTGTTCCCCAGAAAGCTGCCATCCTGGACCACGGCTGTAATATTCAGTGAATTATTCACTCACCTGCTCAATAAAATAGCCAGGGCTAAGCAAGCAAGTGGATTTTTACAGCCCTGAACAGAGATACCCTGATTTCAGGGTCTTTCTGAAAGTTGCGGCTCTGAAAATAAGGTCACTTATTGGAGAATTCTAAATGAAGTTAAACCTTCATTTAGAATTTAGCCTACATTTAGGATCCTACATTTGATTGTTTTTTCCCCTTCCTTTTGCCCTACACCTGTCACAATGTAATCCAATGTGTAGCTGGCCCATAAAATCAGCATTGCTGAAAATGATCTCCAGCTAATCACTGGGAGAGAGTATTTTCCTCCTGTAGAAAAAACAACACAAGCCAGGTAAGACAAGGAAAATGATAGGGTAGTTCTCCCTACACTGTATGCATCATTAAAATTTTGGGAGGCTATTTTGTCTCTCTAGCTAATAATTCCATAAAGAAGACTATGTCCTCCTCTTCTACTGGGATGTAGAAGCCATGGACAGGTATAGCTATTAGCTCCTATTCTTGCAAAGGTAACTCCTGCTGGTGGTACCACACTGTTATTGATTGTGTGTGTCAGGCAGCCCCAGCCTCAAACCCCTGGCCTCCAGGGTTTTGGAACGCTTGCTAGCCCATGGCACCACAGCTTAAACTTCCTTTCAGACAGCTTCTCTCCCCCTTGTTTGCTCTGCCTGGTTCTGACCCCACTTTCCCTCCTGTCCATCATTCCCGATGCCTTGCCTCCCAGCTTCCTGGTTGGTTACCAGCAGTATAAAAGCATGCTGGTACCAACAGGAAGTTGGGCGGAACAGCTCTTTCCTCTAGCTCTTTGGTTTCTGACCCCTTGACTCTTGGTGCCTTGCCTCCTGGCTCCTTGATTCCCAATCCCTTGGCTTTTGTAGGTGCTTTGTCTTCCAACTCCTCTCCACTCTATCTCCTTTTTCCTTCCTTACCTTTTCTTCCTCTGCTTTGGCTCCTTGATGCTCGCCCTCTCCTCTGGCTCCTGGTATCTTGTCTCCTGATTCCTTGACTCCCAGTTCCTCAGCTCCCAGTGCCTTGCTCTCCTGTGCTCCTGTTGTGGATTGCCCTTTCCCATGACCTCAGTGATGAGCCTCCCTCCCCCTGCATTTGGAAAATGGCTGAGAGATCCCCCCCTTCCCTGCTCTGAACCCTCTCTGGTAGCCCCTTGGCCTGGCCTGTCTCCTCTCCAGTCCTTCCCTCCAGCTCTCCTTGAGCCCTGACCCAATCCCCTGTTACAGTGTCCTGCAGCTCCTCAGTAGCAGTAAACTTGTTTTGTTTCTGAGCTAAGTAAAACAGGTTCCAGATCCATGAAATCTGGTGCAGAGCAGGGGATGGAGAGGGAGTGGATTAAATAGCTCAGTAACACAATCTCTCTAGCCAGTGTACAAATTGGGATATTTCTTAAGACTGATGGGAATCAGCCACCTTCCAGGGAACAAACTGAAGATCAGCTCTTCAGCCATACAAAAGCCACACCTCCAAACTATCCCTGTTAGTATTTAGGAGGAACTGTCTCTCTGGGTGCTGAATCCCACTGGCCCTCTTTCAGGGGATCAAAATCCCTCATTTGAGAGAGAGAGAGAGAGAGAGAGAGAGAGAGAGAGAGAGAGAGAGAGAGAGAGAACGGGTGTTTTAAAACAATCAAGGCTTGAGGGGGGTGGAGGGGGGGGTCCATGCCGCTGACTGGCACAGCGGCAGAGCACCCATGAATGGGGAAGGGGATTCTAATGGGTGGCTCCCAGGGTGGCCACCGTGCCCATGCAGGTAGCCTCCATGCACTCCTACCATCACAGACCGACCGTGCAAACAAATCACATGAGCAGCCATTCTCCCTCCCCCTTGCATGGCAACATCCTCCACCCTAAGTCCGTCCAACTGCCTGCCCTCTGCCATGACATGGAAACATGAAACTGCAGCAGCCAGTAACCCTTCCTGCCCAGGAGCCGCTGCAGCTGATGGCAGTCTCAGGCAACAACAGAGGTGGATACTGGGGGCAGGGGACATGCAGGAAGCTGTTGTCCTCCATGGTGTTGGCTCTTCTCTCGTGCGTCATGAGGAGGGTTTGGTGTGCTTTGAGCCGCCATGGTGTTGTATTTCACGCATGTGTCCTTTAAGAGCTCTGGCAAGGCTGTGGGAGGGACTAGGGAGGTGGCCATCCACAGACCCATTTGCTGGTGTGGGTGAGTGCCTCTATTCATACGGGCAGGGGATACATGGGTGCCTCTCCCCACACACTTTTTTGGCTTGCCTTGCATGGTGCACTCCAGCTTTTTCAGCAGTGCCCCATGAGTGGCCATGAGTGGATGCTGCACGGCCCACCGCCACACGCCACTTTCAAACGAGCAGTTGGGTGGGGTGGTCATGTATGGAAGCGTCTCATTTAAAAAACACCCCAAAAGATCAGGCAACTCTTTTCTGGTTGCCTCCCAGAAAAAAGCACTTGAGAGACTAATGGGGAGATGGTGGAATAATAAGAATCTAAATAGAATGATGAGCAGGAGAGCGTCTGTCCTTTACACACTTGGAACATTGGGAGGTCTGTGTGTCCACGAGAGGGTGAAGCTTATTCATTATCATTTTAGCTTTATTTCGTGATCAGCCATTTACAGAGCTTATTCACTGAGAGGTGGTGTTTGGGTAGGACTTGTGTCTCTCTGGCCACTCAAAATATTAGGAGGTATGCAAAGTTGCCTTTTAAACCCCACTAATGGCTCCCAGTGTAGGGGGCATGTCCAAAGACAAGGCAACATGACTTGAGGCATTTTTGTCCTCCTTGGGGCCACAGGAAACTGGATGTAAAATATGCCCCGAGACTACTTCATGCCAAGACCTGGCACAGGTCCTGGCTGGCTACTTAAAGATTCTTTTCTTCCAACTCTGCTCCTGTACAACAGAGCCAGTCAGAAGATCCCAGATATTGTTTACCTAATCATGGGTATTTTCAAATGACACCCCAGCCCATGGTCACGCTTACCCCAGCATGGCCATGGACTGGGGTGTCACATCTGCTCCTGTCCCGCAAGATGTTCACCATGGGTGGGAGCAGAAGTTACCCCAGACCGCAGCAGGGCTAACACGGGATGTGTACTGGGCTCCTGGCCATTGCACATCCAGTGGTAAGCCCTGCCACAGTCTGTGGTAGGCGTCCCTGGACCATAGTAGAGCGGGCCATCATGTCTGATGGCCTGCTCAGTTCCAGACGGGCGTGGTGGCCTCATAGACTGCTGCACCTGCCCATCAGGGAGGAGGTGGGGCCACGCTGAGGATCATGGAGTATGGGACCATGTGGACCTGTGTCTGCACGTCCCTCACCCTCTCCCCGACTGCCTGAATGTTTGTTCAGTGGTGACGCTTACCCCTCCCTGGGGTGAGGACCACCCAGGGTGAGTTTAGGCATGGCGGGCAAAAAGCCCGTAATGTTTGAAAATACCCCATGTTAATCATGTTGTATAATGCCTACGCATGTACGGGCATGCAGAAGTTAACCCTTATTTCTTATGTTTCTGTATGAGAAGCACTTACTTATGCAAGTCCTTCCACTGAAATTACTCACATGAGTAATACTGAAGGGGATCATCCTCTAGCGCTTTGTGTTTAGTCATTTTTAAAGTGAGACAATCATAGAAATCAAAAGAGAATGCACTCCACTCAGCACAGTTCATCTTCCCATCACACTTCTTTTTAGCAGGTAAGTCTGTTTCACTGTGTTCTCTTCTGTCCATTGAGCCAAGATTTAAATCTCTGTTTTGTTAACATCTTCAACTGATCAAAATGACCATAACGTCTTCCAAATACTGTTGGTTTCATTTCTTTGGTGTTTTCAGATGCAACAGTGGCACGGTTTAACCCGCTTTAGTTCGGTTTAAACCAAGTGCCACCATTACGTTGAAAGGCACCTGCCAGATGTTTCCTCAGGCTGTATCCTGACCGTTTTGGGGGCTAGCCTGTGCTGTGACTCAGGGAAATTCTCGAGTGACAGCCTGGGCTAGCCCCCACCATGGTCAGGCCTGGGCCACTGGACCCGGAGTAAAGTTTCATGTCTGAAAGCCTGCTTTACTTGGACCCAGTCCAGAGTGGCGGGTGTGTGTGTGTGTGGCGGGCGCCATGGCTGCCCATTAGCTGGGGGGCGGACTGCTGCACACAGCGTGGGGGCAAATGCACCTCCATGCTTTTCCGCACCCCCTCCCCAGTCCGGCTGCCATCATGTTAGTTGGGCTGCCGACATGGACCCTGCCAAGAGTAACGGTGCTCACTACCGTCTGAGTAAGTCCTTGGTGGCGGTGGGTGCCATCACTTCTGAAAGGACCCTATGTTTATAATCTTTGCACGGTGGGGCATGATACTTGCTCTAGTAATTCATTTTCATCATTACATTATTTCTATACCGCCCCTCTCGCTGATCACGACGCAGGCAGTTTACAAAACATTTCAAATATAAAATACAATAATTCACCCCAACCTTCTTACCCATTGCCCAGTTGCCTTCCTTTTCCTGATTTTAAGATATGAAGGTGCATTTACCCTTGGAGAACATTCATGTAACATCACTAGAAGGGAACAGTGTATTTTTCTGCTTATCAGTCTTTTGACTTATTATCTGCAGAGAAACCAAACATCCATTCTTCCTTCATACTAATTATCCTGCTTTTAAAAAATGCACCAATATTCTTTATAGCCCATTCTTTGTTTTTCTTCTGTCTGCACAGATAGTCTGGAAGAAACTTTATTTCACCATTTCAAAAAGAAAAAAGTTTGAGGATTTTTTTCCTCCTCAGCCAGAAACCATTGTGAATGGCATTGTTTACACCATTTCCACCCCCTCCTTCCCCATCCTCATCCCTCTGGTTTTTATGACATGATTTATTGTTAAACAGCACATTTTCCACCATAGAAAAAGCAGAGGAAAAGAAAAAATACCCAAACTCCAGTGAGTGTATTCAAAAATGTAATGCTTCTTATCACCAATAATTTAAAAAATGCGAGCACCCCAATTTGCAGCTAGGAGGCCCACTTGAGGGATCAGTTAAAATATACTCCTTTATACACATGACAACTTTGACTTCAAAAAGACTTTATTCCCAAGGATAAACAACCCAATATTTGTGTAATATAATTAAGTGAAGGCATCTTTAAATGTCATACCAGCTTGTGCCATGCTTTAAATTGTTATGCATCAACAGAATTTAACGAGATGGCCAAGGATCCTGCTTCCTGCGTGAACGCGATAAGCCACAAATACTGTATAGCTCTTTAATAGATTGCCAAAATAAAGCATTTTGTATGCAAATTATTCATGGAGTGGCAAAGCTAATACAGTGCCAAAAATTACGCCCACTGGTCCTCTGCAATTAGCAGTTAAGTTGAAGTATCTTCAAACTGCAGAATTTCTTTCAGTGTCTCCCAACACTTGAAACATCTTTTCATTTATGGAAATGCAAAATTGTAGCTTTCATTTCCTTGTAAGGTTTCGGGTGCTCGTGCTTTACAGCAGAGAGGTAGCAATTGGGATCTAATCTGAAC
Organism: Sphenodon punctatus; assembly: GCA_003113815.1. Lineage (NCBI taxonomy): Eukaryota > Metazoa > Chordata > Lepidosauria > Sphenodontia > Sphenodontidae > Sphenodon > Sphenodon punctatus. The sequence goes on along the minus strand of QEPC01009171.1, from coordinate 1,052,341 downwards.
AATTGCACATAGGCTCCATATGAATTAAACACAACGGGCTAGTGACTTGCAAGTAAGTTGAAAAACAAGATTGATTTTAAAAAAAAATAAAAAATCTGAGCCCTGCAAAGTCAGGTTAGAAATAAAATAAAATCCTGCAACAAAGAATAAAGAAAATAAAAGTAAACAGCTGTATCTCAGTTTCTGGAAAGCACTCAGTCCCTTGCAAAATCCCTTTTTAGTCTCTTTCATATTTCTTCTTGTCCAGCAGTATCTATCTGCTGGTAATTATTTTAGAAGAAAAAAGAAAAATCCTACTTTTGCATAAGCCGTATTCAGGCACACTGGGAGACAGTCACTACAAAGCTCCCAGCACATTCAAATAATTTAACCTATAGATTAACCCTGCAAGGAAGCTCTCCAAAGTGATTCCTTTGCAACAGATTCGCCTACAAAACTATCAATATTTAGGAGCTTGAGCTGAAAGTTAACTACACAGAAAGCCGACAAATACAAAGAACGTTATTGAGGAGTTGCTTGTAAAGTTCGCACAATTTTCTTTTCAAATATTCATGTTCTCCCCTGGGCCTTCACAGTAAAGAAGTTTCACAGCTTAAAAAAAAAAATTGATTTCCCTACCTCCGAAGTTTCAGTGAAACATTCTCTTCCTACTTTTCAGCTGTCTGAGATCATCTATCAAACAAACTTGTTGTTGGAAGAATAAAGAGGATTTATTCCTGCATGGAAAAACGTATTTTGAAAGAAAACATAGAAGATTAGAGTAGGACACAGCAAAGTGTTTTTGAATTTTGGAATTTTGGGTGCCATTTGTAATGCTGAGCTAAAATTGGGCCTCATAAAGAGGGCTAGATGGGCAGGTTGGAGGTATTGTAGATCATGTTCATTTTCTGTAGTGTTAATGCCCACTGTATTTTTCATTTACAGTCTAATCATCAAAAGAGTATATTACATGTCAAGGGGCTGTGACAGTGATTTAAAGAGTCTATGTCAAACTACTTGGACCTAAATGGCCTTTCTAAACTAACCTGGAGGATTTACTACCAACTAAACAAAAAATCTAATTCTGATCACAACTATTTTATAAAATTTTGTGGATTGCCATAAACCACTGGGTACACTTCAGTGAACTCCAAAAGTTGTAATAATGGCCTGCAGATTTTTATTAAATATTTTCAAAACTTTCCCAGCTTGTGGTTTGGGAAAAGAGATGAGGACGCAGTATGCTGCGGCGTTTGTTCTCAACCGGGTAATTAAAAAGGCCATTAAAAACTGATGTTGCCTCTTTTGTCTCCTTTCTTGGTTTCACATAAGAATAGCTACTATTACACTAGATCAATGTTTCCCAATGTGGAGTGCAGCGTTTTGGGGGGCTCTTGCCAGGGGTTGTGTCGGGGTCTGTCCCTTGAGCCAGAAATCTCAATTTCAGATGGCAGAAAGGTTTTGAATGAAATAACCTACTTGCAAAAAGTGCAGGCTGTTTACTTTTTGCTCCTTTGCCAGACTTATTTTAATTATAAATATTTTATCATTTTAATTATATATATATATATACATATATTAAAAACAAACTAACTTAACCCATAGGGCTCCGGAACAAATTGTTGTGGATTGCTGCCTAACGGGATAAGAACAACAACAACAACAACAACACAAAACGTATGGATAAAAAAATGAAACAGGTCTGAGAAATTTAGTCACATGCTGAAGGTGTCCTTACCGAAAAATGAAAAGTTTGGGAGCCCCTGCACTAGGTCTGCCAAACAAAAGAAAACCTGACAGATTTATGAAAGGTCTATTGCTCCAGCATCTCAATTCATTCACACACGATGCCTCCAAAATTCTGACCTGAATAGCAAGTAAACCCCAGGCTGCCACCAGTATTTAATAGATTCTATTGGTCAGGGTATTGCATTGACAAGTTGCCATTGACTTTGTGGGGGGAAAAATGGCAGCCAATGAAAATCAATCTTCTGATGCTCCACTGCCTTAAATACCAGTAGAGCAAACAAACAGCCCTAAACAATACTGCAGAAACCATATATCAATTACGCTAAATGCTTAAGCATTTTTACTTCACAGCCTGAAACATACAAATGTAGTATTCTCACCCACTGCAATGGGATGATAATGGCTCTGTATTGTTCTAAGACATCTGGCAGCTAGATAAGGCCTGCCTGCACTTAGATGATAATGAAAGTGGGCAGACTTAACATTGTGATTTGAGAATTTCTTGGGTCTCCGAAAAAGGTTCTATTAAGCCCACTGACCCCAATTGAATATTAATTAGCTAATTAACGGATTTATTGTTCCACGCAATTTCTGGAGAGGCAATTTTTTTCAAGTGCCATTATTTTTTAAATTATTTTTTGCATTGTGTATAATTGAATCTTTGCAGCTGCCAGCATCTTCTGCATGATTTGGCAAAAAAAGAAAGAAAAAGCACTTATATTTTTTTTAAAAAAAGAAATACAAATGTTTCCAATCCCTTTGGTTAATGTAGGGTAGGGGGTGGGGGTGGGGAGTTGTGGAAAAAGAAAACTGATTTATTCTGTACTCTACAGATATATTTATTTTTAAAAAGCTTAACTTAAAAATGTCTACAATCTTTTTCTTTCCCTATTATGATTCACTGGTCTATTTTTTAGCCCGGGGTTATCACAGAGAGCATTCATTATTCCTATGAAAAGAATAGAGGTCTGTTTCCTTTCTAACGTCCTGTTCAATATTTTATAAATAATCTTTCCCCTCCTCATTCCCGCTTTTTGTTTACTTTGTGTTATCCAACATTTGCCTGACTCCTACCATATTACTGTGTATGGAGCACCACTAGTGGAATAATCTAGGCTTTTGTTTAACAGAGGTTGTTCTTGCATGGGGTAACTTTCTTTTCCTTGAGCTCCCAAATGCAACATTTCATTGGCTACATCTTCACTGGTTAGGAATCTAAAATAAATTTTGAACTATCATCACTGAGGTCTATTAACAGCAGAGTAACAGAAGTCCAAAGGGAAGGGGAAGAACTCTGCCCCCTCAGCAACTCCCACAAGCTCCTTGTCTCAAATTAACAGGCCAAACAGGCCCATTGCCAGTGTATTCAGCTTTCGTGCCAAAATTTTACTCCCCAACTCAAACTCTGCTAAAAAAAATAAAAGTTCATAAGTTGTTTTCAACAAAGGGATTTGACATAGAGCCATCTGATCTAACCTGAACCTGACAGGACCCCACTGAGCCACTGTCTGAGCTGAGCCCCCACCCCCAAGAGCACTGTAACATCATGGTGGGGGGAACACCTTTGTCCTGCCCCAAACAGACTGCTGAGCAGGAGCGTCAGATCATTTATGGGAAAGCCCTAGACAGAATGCTAACCAGTAAAGAGCCACATAGCTAGCACTTCCTCCATCCCCAATCCATTTTCCTGTGGGAAGTAGGAGGCTGCTGGGTGGAAATTGATTACAATTGCCACATGAATGAAGGTCAGGGAAAAGACCCAACATTAACCACAAACATGAAGCTGTCTCAACTCACTTTTGTCTAACAACAAAACAAGGCTCCTGTGTATTCTACAATTTTCTCTCTCAAATTCTGCAGCCAGGAGATCCAAATTCTGTAAGCAGAATAAATTATGCAATTAGCCAAATCCGAAAACTCATTTCTATTTTGAATGCAAATTAATTTCCCAGCATGCTGTTGCATCAATTTTGAATATCTCATGTGTTATAAAAACTTACAAAATACTACACAGGCTTATCAGTGTGGGGACTCCTCTCACCCTGAGGAGGTCATGGGCCGCTCATCTTCAGCAGCTGTGGCACAGAGCCTCTTAGCCTCAGACTATACCAGCAGCCCATTGGCTGGCTCACAGTGCTGACCTCATTGGTTTGCTCATAGTGCTCCACACTCAGGCTGTAATTTGCACTAGCAGAGGCAATTTCTGTGACAATCTAACCAATACAAAATTCTCTGAAACCGGCTGTGAATGCAGATACACAGAATTCTCAGGGCCCTTGCAACAGTTTATTTACCAGTGCATTCCATTCCGTACACATAAGAGCTTGGCTGGTCTATCTTGAGAGTTTCCTGGATGTTATGCAGTCCAGGATAGGGACTGTTACTGGACAAACAGACTTGTTCCTGGACTGTCCAGGGCAACTCTACCACAGAGACATCCCTGTGTGCCACAGGGAACATGGCCACGTTGGAAAGGGTCGGGGAATGCTTTAGCCCTGCATTTTTCCTGGTATAGCCTCATTTCTTATGGAGTGACATGACATCACGAGACTCTGTGGGGAGTGGTGCCACCTGGACACATTGGGTCAAGGCTCAGAAGAACCTTGCTGTATTGGGGTCTCAGACCCAGTGCACGTGCAGCCAGGCTCAGGATGGTTTCAGACGCAAATTTCTGGTCCAAGCAGCACTTGACTTTGACACCAGGAGTCAGACACATGAGCAAGGCTGGCCCTAAACTGCACAGGATGTGCTTTAGTGCGTAACCATTTACCTGCAGCTTTATTGGCTGCCTCTGTCTGAGCCCAGGAAAGCAATGATAGCCCCAATTTACTGCATATGGCCGCCGCTGGAGCAGGATAGGCAACCTGCCTGAGATACCACCACGTTCCATTGTCTGTCCTCAGATTTGTTAAACACATTCATATTTTTGTGAAATAGCTAATTGCCTGTTGTATTCATGAAACTGGATTTACACAGAGTATTTGCCCCCACACCCACAGAACCATTCGCCCCCCCTTCCACTCCCCCTGCCCCCCTTTTGTCAGAATCTGGTTACAGGTTTGGGGGCAGAATTATGAGGAAATTGTTCTCTGAGTCTGCATCCTAAGTGTGGGGCGTAAGGAGGGTGGGTTAGAGCCTTTCCAGTTCCTTCTATTCTTACACATTTGTGTAGTAAGATTCCATTTCATTTTAAGGGCAATTTCTAAGCATTCTAAGCATTTTAAGTAATCTCTCTTACATATAGTATTTTGAAAGCTTCCTATTTAACGGAACCATCAGTTGTAGTAGGCCATTCATGTGGTGCTGGCATTATGCATTTATTGCATCTCTTTTTTTAGCTATCATTTACTGAATAAAACCTATTTCCAAATAGCCAATTTGAGTCTCTTAAATAAACTGGGTTACTTTGCACAATATTGTCTGAAGCTACTTTAGCAGAAGAAGAGCTCTGTCACTCTCAGAATTACGAATAAAGACATTCTACAGAGGATATAAAGTTCAGTGGAATTATGGGTGATTTCAGACGTTACGAGATCACGCTCAACCACACTGAACCACGCTCAACCCCCCCCCCCGTGGGGCCAAAGGGCCCTGAACGTCTGAACGGCGCGCGCCAGATGTTCATCACGCTCAATACCCACATGGGGTCGGTTTCAACCACGCTTCCCGGGCTAGCCGGGGGAAGGTCCCGGGAAGTGTGGTCAAACGAACCCCCACCGGGAACCAAGGAAAAGTAACGTCTGGACGCCAATCCCCGCGCGGAACCAAACCAAACGAGCCCCAGCCGGGGACAAGGCACGCAGCGTTGCAGCCAGGCAACCAGCAACAACACAACCACCGGAGGGAGATTTAAAGCGAGAGCAGCAGCAAGCAAGCGTGGCGGGATGGAGCGAGGAGGGAAGCGGAAGAGAGCGGAGGCAGAGACAG
>QEPC01009171.1:1025835-1037116 GCA_003113815.1 Sphenodon punctatus | reverse complement strand
TTTTACATTGCAGCCATTTTTAAATGGCTGCAATGTAAAAAAAATCCGGTACCCGGAATCCGGTACCAGGACCGGATTTACCGGGTCGAATCCGATAATGCCGGTACGCCCGGTACCGGCATTATCGGATACTGGATTTACCGGTTTTCCCGCCCCTACTCTCTATGCAGCTCTGCCTCTATAGTATGTAACACATGACTGTGGGGTGTTAGGGCGATCGTGTAAAAAGAAATCTGATCAAATCTCTCTCTCTCTGTATAGAAATGCTGCTCTGCTATCTCCCAAGTTGCCTCGGATCCCAGGCTCTGCTCTGTCCATTGATTAACTGATGGGATGAAAAGCACCACAGGATTGATATTCATCCCGGATATTCTCAAACCGGGATAATAGCAATGTGCTGTTCATTGAACTATCACAGAATGGATTTCAATATGGAATAGAAATGTCCATGTAAACAGGTACCACGTGTAATCTCTGGATAACAACTCCAGGATTATTTTCTCCTAGGGAAAATAATCCCGGGATGAAGGGTCTATGTAAAAATGCCGACGTGTGAATCAAAGTCTAGCTAGGCAATGTCACAGGTGGATAAATCGACAATAGAGTTGTGGGGGAAGGCCACAATAAAGACAAGAACATTAACCTGGTGATCTCTTGGGGCTTGGTATTCATAGGTGGCTGCCAGCCTCACCAGCACCAGACAGTAGAGCCAAAGAATGTTTACAAGGTTGTTTTTTTCGTTTGGCTTTTAGATTTTATTTTTCTTTGTGATTAAATTGCAGGAAGGAAACATTTAATCAAACAAGAAATCTTTCATCGCAAAGTTCTGGCAGCACTGATGACTCATTGATAGCTCCTGTGGCTGTGATGCCACTTGAAATCCTTGTGGAATTATTTGTTTGTATGTCAGTGAACAAATTCTGTCCCTACTAAACCAAAGCTGCCAATAAATCACAGAATTAAATAAGTCAAAGTTTTGTGAAATCTTTCAGACTGACAACAGTGAATGGATCATGGTTGGGAGCCCTTAAAACATGCAGACCCACGCATAGGTCCCGTGGGTGGAGGATCACCTACCATCCTTCTCCCACTGCAATCAAATAATTTATTTGTTTAGCCATTGGCCATAACAATAATAGTAAAATTAACAAGTCAATACTCCACACCAAATACAAATATTAATACACAATAAAAAGAAAATATATTAATGGATAAATAGAAAATAAAAGTATTCTCTATATGCTCTATATGTCGGGTATCTATATCCCTAACCGTACTGGCTACCAAGTGATTCAGCACATAAAGAGTCCTTACCCGTCACATAGATTATACTCAGGCAGGCTCCCAGAGATCATTCCGGGCGGGTAAAGGAGCGGAGTAGGCACACGCACGCCAGTTATTCCCAGACAACTGGTGCACGTCAGATCTGCAAGTGGGTGGCAAGATGCCTTTCCCTTCTCGGGGCTTGTGGCGGCACACTTGACCCCTGTGACTCGCGGGCCTCTGGGACTGAGTTTAGGGACAAAATAAATTGCTTTATGAATGAGGGTAATAAGAACCACCAGAGAAATAACAGCCTACCATGGCCACCCGGGAGGTCCCACCAGGACTCTCCACAGATACAGTGGCCTCGTATCTTTGCGAGTCAGCTCAAGAGGGTTCCAGCTGATTCCTAAATAGCTCCAATTGAAGGATTCCTGCAGCGGCTCACCTCACCACCGCATTTTCCCGGTTGGCTAAAATGTATTGTACCCGCCTTTGCTGATCCCAATGGTCCCTTCCCACGAACCATGAGGCAAAAAACTTGTCCCGGATCTCCCTTTTCTTGGGGCAGTGCAATAAATAGTGCGGAAGATCTTCTGTTTTCACCTGACCACAGTTGCAGAATCTTAACTCGGCCGGGATGCCCTTAAATCTACCCTCAGTCACTGAAGTTGTCATCATATTTAATCTTACAAGAGTCATAGCCCTTCTGGTTTTAAAGTTCTTTATATCTGTCAGGTATTTCTCGTATCCTCTTTCTATCTTTAGTAGCGGATACCAGGGGGAATGTGTTGCTCATGGATTCCAGTGCTTTCATTCTGCATGCTAACATCCCTGATCCAAGCACGGATCTGGGATTTTGCCTGGGCTGAGGTGAAATGCAGAATACTTGCTCTGGAGAAACCCAGGCTTGCCAGGTTCTGCTTGATGGAACTATACCATTTTTAAGTGGCCAGATAGTTCTCTTGTTCCTTTAGGCAGAGGCTAGGAAGGTGGTCAGCTGGCATATCTCGGGTCCTTAGCCAATAACTAAATGAGTCATCCTGATCTTATCCTCTAAGGGGGCTCTTCCACACTCAGCCCTCAACAAGACAATGGGGGTACCTCGAGGCATTCCAAGCCCCATCCTCAAGATCTTATTTTGGATGGGCTCCAAAGGGCACCGGCCAACCACACCCCAGATTTCTGCACCAAACAATAACTGAGGGATCAATTTCTCCTCAAGGAGTTTGAGCAGAGGCTTCAATTTCTTGCCACCCCTAGAACTCCAAAATTGTAGCAGGTCAGCAACCGTTTGTGCTCCTCTCATCTGGGCTGCTTCCAGGTGATTCTTCCAGCTGCCATTACTACTGAACATGATGCCCAGATACCTTTACAAGGATACCTGGTCTATACTATGGGGCCCCAGGGTCCACTCAACTTCCTTAGGTCTTTTTGAAAAGACCATAATCTTGGTCTTATCTCTATTAATAACTAGATGGTTTTCTTCGCAGTAGTCATTGACTCTGACTAGCTGGCGTCTCATGCCCACCCTTGATGTTGAAAGGATGGTCATGTCGTCCGCATACAGAAGGATAGAAATCAGGCGACCACTTACAGCTGGGGGGTGCCCTTCCTGCCCCACCAACTTGCCCACTATGTCATTAATGAATAAGACGAAGAGCAGGGGGGCCAATACGCACCCCTGCTTAACACCGTTCGTTGCGGGAATAGGTCCTGTCATACCTCCCTGTGTATCTTCCCATATCCTATTCCTGAGTGAGGTATCAGTGTATAAAAGGCGGATCAGATGGAACAGCTGGGGGTCTATATTATGATGCAGCAATTTCCGCCATAAGATTGCATGGTCTATACTATCAAACACTGCTTTGAGATCCACAAAAAGGGCGTAAATCGTACCTCACCTTAGAAAGACATATTTGGCAATGATATGATCTAATGTAAAACAGTGGTCAGAATGGACCTTGCAGGTCTAAAGTCAGCCTGCTCCTCTGCAAGGAGAGCATTCTCCTCTGCCCAGCATTCTAGCTTGCTCAGCAAGAACCTAGCAAACATCTTTGCCACAACATTAATTAGGCTTATTGGCCTATAGTTGGCTGGATCTCGCCTGTTCCCCTTCTTATAGATGGGCACTACTATGCTTGTATTCCATCCTGAGGGGATGTCACCAGCCTCAATTATGTTGTTGAATAGGCAAGTTAGCACTGGGGCCCACCATTGCTTACGGGCACGTAATAAGTCAGAGGGGATACCATCCTCCCCTGCTGCCTTTTGGGGTGGGGAGGAGGCCCAACAGTTCTTCCACCTCTGCCTCAGTTGCCACCATCCCTTGGGTAATGGGAATGCGTACCTTGAGGGGACTGTTCCCCTCAGTATATTTGTTAAAGATTCCTACAAAATAAGCCTGCCAGACAGCACCGCTTACTGGAGGGTCTATGGGGGGAGGGCTTCCCTCTGAACCCCCATTTACTATGGCCCAAAAGGATACACTATTCCCCTTAGAGATGGCCCTCTCGAGTTTATCCCACAAGGATTGGCGGTAAATCTGCTGTTTGTTCCGCAGAACTGACCTGTACCTAGTCCGAGCAATAACATACTTAGTTCGTGCAGTAGCAGTACCTTGCTTTATGGCAGCTCTGGCCAACTTCCTACTTTGGGCCCTCAGCTGCCTACACTCACCATCAAACCAAGAGTTAAGATTCCCCCGGGTTATAGTTCTGGTGGGCAAAGAGAGGGACCCCATTAGCCTCGGGAATTGTATACTACATGCCGTGGGCTCAGACTGGCAAAACAAAGCCTTCCTATACTCCATCTCAGTAGAGGCAAAAATAATATTTGCCTGCGTTATTGTTGTATTTCTCCACTTAATTACCCTGGCCCTGGAGAGCTCAGGATCCTTTGGCAGTAGTTCCTTCTGCCATCCCTGGGCTCCACCTGTCCCCAGGTCTACTGTAGCCACTAAGGGGAAATGATCGCTTAGGCCAAATGGAACCAACCATACAATCAGACACTCTGGGTAAAAGACTGATTGGGATAGCTATATAGTCTAATACACTTGAGCCTTGATGGGATACAAAAGTGAATTCTCTCTTCAGGTCAGACTTAAAGCTCCCATCCAGGAGCCTATAATTATATTTAAATAAAAAGTGTAAAAATTGCAACCCATTTGCGTTTAGCACTAAGTCCCTGGAGAGTCTGGGGGGCCAAAAAAAGGGTTCTTCAGATAACTCAAGCCCCATTTAAGCTGCCCGTATGGCATCTGAATGCCCTGTCCAGGCATTAAAATCGCCCACAAGAATTACGGGTACATTAGTTTGGTTCTCCTCCCAGAGGTGCACAGCATCCCCGAGGGTATGCCAAAAATTTTGCCTCGTAAATAAATCCATGGGGGGAGACAGATATACATTGACTATAATGCAGGCGAGGTAGAGGCCTTTACTGATTTTAACCGCGATCATACTGTCGCTGCTTGCTAATTGAATTACGTCAAGACCTCCAGAGTTTCCCACCAGAATGGTCAGACCCCCCACCGGTCTTCCCCCCTTTCCTGAGCACACTTCAGGAGCCGCCCAGGTATTAAAGTTCGGGATGGAGGGGCCGCTCGGGTTTCTTACCCACGTCTCCTGCAAGCAAATTATATCACATTTTGATAAATCCTGCACTGCCTGGCTAGAATACCACCCATTTACATTCCATGACATGATACTAGTCAGGTGGATACCAGTCAAAGCCCTTAACGGCAAACTAAGTCATTGCGACTGGGGAGCCAGCGGCAAAGCCTGAGGGACCGGCTGTTCCTGGGGGGAAGCAGCCAAGAAAAAATCCATAAGATGTTCCTCTTCTTGAACCTTGAGGACTGTGCTTAAAGCTGATCCTGGGGCAGTTTGAGTTTCTTGAGCCAGCAGCTGTACGTAGGCCTGAAGGTTTATTAACAATTTAGCTGAGAGATCATGGATTCGCTGAAAAACTAATTCCTTCTCTATCATCGGGAGCGATTCAAATTCTATACGGAATTCTTCATCACTGTGGTCTCTGGGCACTGGCCTCAACAAAAAATCCAACTGGACACTATCTCTCTGTTGCAAAGGCGGGGTAACGGCATTCTCACCTCCCACCTCAACCCCAATATTCTGTTCTGTTGTATTTTGAGGCCTGGCTGCGTTCCCCCAGGTTCTCTGGGCCAGCACCTTTCTCTCAGGTGTATGGGGGTTACCAAGAGGTAAACAAGAGTTTACCTCCTTGATTCCTTGAGGTATTCTATCTTGGGCTATTCTCTCCTGTACATGATGTAAGCGGTCTATGGAGACCCCCTTGCTTAACAGGTGCTTCCGTGCCTGGAATATACTCCTAACTAACCTAGCATCTGGAAATTCTATATCCAACCTAGCCTGTTTACTGGCGACCGGCCACCAATTAACATTCTTAAAATCGCTTATACGTACGGTGGACCTAAGCAGCTGGGTTAGATTACGGGCTATATGTCTAGTGCTAGACCAATTTGGCAATCTGCCGTAAGGAGAAGAATGTGCGGTGATCGAGATCCTGGCTGGATGAAAATAGGGGCGGGGACCCCCACCATCTATCCCCCCCCCCCACATTGCTTCACCATTTCAGGCAAAGATGAACTCTTCCCCTGGTGAGTTTACAGCTGGTCCCTTGCCACCCAGGTTCCTCTGTACCACTTCACCCCTGATTTTGTACAGCTTGGCCATTGCTTCCTATAACTGGCATTTAATACCAATAAGGTATTGATTCATGTCAGTGATCCTGGATAAAAGCATAAAAACTGTCTGCGCAGTCAAATTGCATTGGGCCTCCAATCGCTCCTCATATTGTCTATCCAGGAAGACTTTTGGGAGGCCAAACTGATCTATATCTGGTCAAAGCTCTATAGAGGTGGATGCAAAAGGGGGAATCCCAAAGGGGTCCAATGGCATAGGGGTCTGAAAAAGTTCCCCAGTCACCTCAATACTATGGGCTGGGCAGTGATCCAAAGCCCCTGGGTCCGCAATATCCTGCATCTGAGTATCACCAAGAGGAAAGAGGTCCTGGGAGAGACAGCTAGAGTTGGAAGGAATCTCAAGGGCATCTAGTCCAACCTCCCCCCCCCCCCCCCCCCCACCAGGAAGTCAGTAATTCTTGCCTGCTTAGAGTCAGGGGTCCCTGAAATGTTTGCAGCCGGTGACGGCACCTGAGGTCTCTTCTTTTCCATGTATACTAACAAATTGCTACCAGGTAGCGGCACAGGCTATGGAACTAAGCCAAAACCACTTGTATGGAGAGGCCCCTGCACCCAGCTGGCGCCCAAGGCCGCACGCTGCTTGGGCGTGCGCCTTCGGCACCACCTCCGGCCACTGGCACTCTTTGTAGCCCTGCACGGGCCCCTCTCTCACTGCTCTGCCCCTCCAGGAACGACCTGTCAGATAGAGAATGCAGCACCTGGTCCCGATACGCTGCGCTCACCCACCTGATTCCATGCGCCGCCTCCGTCCGCTGGCACTCTTTGTAGCCCTGCGTGGGCCCCTCTCTCGCTGCTCTGCCCCTCCGGGAATGACCTGTCAGATAGAGTATGCAGCACCTGGTCCCGATACACTGTGCTCGCTCACCTGATTCTACCTCTCCCACTGCAGTTCAGTCCCAGGAAGCCCATCACATGGGCAGAACACTGGGACTCTGGGCCTGTGACAGCAAGATGAGGCCCCTGAAGGAAGCCAACACCACTAGTCATTAGTTGGGAATGATGGGGAGAGTGCCCCATGCATGCACAGAGCCATTTCTATGCATGCGCAGAATGGCTGCCCTCTTCCAAAATGGCACCGACACTGCCGGCGCCATTTTGAAAAAGGGGTTGCACATGTGCAGAATGGCCTCAGCAGCCATTTTGCGCATGTGCACTGCCAGAGCAGGGAGCTCCAGCAGCATTTCCTCCTGGACCCAGACCAGTGGAGAAAGAAAACTGAGACGCTGCGACTGCCACCTGGCAGGGGAGAAAATCTGGCTGCCTGGATCCTTTGCCACATGACTGGGCCTACTCACCTGCCGGGTTATGGAGCCAGCTCCACTGTCAGACCACCGGGCCTTCTCCACTGTGGGGCAGTGGCAAAGGCCTGGCAGTAGAGCTGACTCCACAATCCAGCAGGGGAGTAGGCGCAACCACCTGGCAACAGATACAGCTCTAATGCTGGACAGTCCGGCCTACTCCCCTGCCCGGTGGCAGAGCCGGCTCCACTGCCAGGTGGCCAGGCCTTCTCTGCTGAGAAGACCCAGTGGCCTGGCATCTGAATCAGCTCCTGCCACCACCCAACAGCAGAGGAGGCCTGGCTGCCGGCAGTGGAACCAGCGACCCCTCCTCACCCCCATCAGGCAAGCCAGGTGCTGGGCTCAATGGACCATTAGTCTGAGCCAATACAGCACTTCTTATGTTCTTAGTGAGAATTCAGGAAGTACAGGAGTTATCCAAAAAAGATTGTAAGTTGCACAAGATGCTGAGATAGAACACAGACTGTGATTTTCTGGCCCAAGATCTACTCTCTGTCCCTGTCCGTCTTTGAATCTGGCCTGTTGTGGCTCCCCTAATGTGGCCCATTGCCAGAGGTGTGCCATCCTGGAGTGCTGGGTTGAACTAGGACCCCAGAAGCACAGCCACAAGGGAGAGCTCCACTCTGCTACTCTCCACTACCGTAATTTCCTACCAGCTGGGGGAGTGGGAAGAAGATCTGCCATCTTCTCCCAGATGGTGGGAAATTCAATTCAAATGCCAGAAGGGAACAAAACAGGGTCTGCTGTGTCTTGTAGCTGCAGCAGTGGCTCTGAGGGTGGTGGCTGCAACCCAACTGCCTTTTGGGGGGACTGCCCACTGGTTTGTGGGTAATTTCATTGAAATCAACAGACCTAGATATTTGTGCCTTGTGCGATTATTGTGCAAGTGCCATCTTTCCAGCAAGTGAAATTGTTATCTGGCATTTCCAGAAATTCATTTATTAATTTCTATAACCCGGAGAGATGCAACATGGGGAAACAGGAGTGCTATTAGAGAGGTCCAAGCTACAGCTTTTTTTAGTTTGGTCTTCCCAGACTCAGAGGCCAAAAGGGCTTGAACTGGGGGATTTTACCCATTGCATATGAAAGGTCCAATCAGAAAATTTAGATCCGAATACCAGACTCAACACATTTTGAGTTGCCTGGAACTGGGTTTTTGGTTTAGTCTTTTCCCTACAGGGCTAGCTTTAGGGCAAGGTTAGGGACGTAGCTGCCTAGGACCCTCTGCTTCAGAAAGCCCCATGCTCATGAGGTTACATTGTGTGATTGTCTTACATTGGTCTCCTCCACAACTAGCAAGCGGAGAAAGCCTATGGAGGGTCAGGAGCAGGTCTCTCACCTCCAACAGAGAGAATTAGAACAGGCAGATGTCACATGCTTCAGCCAATTGCCTGAGCAAGCGTGGGTTGACAGCTCCGTCACAGCTCTAGACAAAAAGTCCCATCCAGCTTCTATTGAGGTCAATGGAAATCTTGTGCAAACATGGAAGATGAGACCATCCCTAAGAATGAGAGAGAGGTCTGGAGGAGAGCAGACTCAGGGAGGGGAAAGGAGAGAGAAGGGTTTTGAGGGATGGGGCAGTTGTACTTCATCATCACTGTTTTGTTTATGGCCCTGCACAACCGAAGGCTGGTCCTGTTTCCCTATGTCCTGATTTAAAAAAACAAAAAAAAATTTGAGGACTGACCCCCCCTCCTGGAGACCTACTGATGTCAATGGACATCTATGCAAGAAGAAAACGGAAGCCTCTCTGATGAAATTCAGTTTGGGGGTGGGGGAAGGCGTTCATATTACAGAGGCTGTAGCTCATTTGTGATGCTGATCGTTTCTTTCATGTCTATATGCTGACTTTCTCTGGCATGTCTGCTACGGAATCAGTTTATTCAAAATAATAGGTGAAAAAAATGTACAGGGAGATTGTTTCTTTTAATTTGTAGTTAATTCAAAGAAATGTAATTTCTTTTTTTCAAAAATAAAGAATAAGAGAGATGTGGAAACCTTCTCATCTGCCAGTAGGATTATTGAGATATGCAAGTCCATGTCAGTAAAGACCCCATGCTAGACTCATCAAAAGGTTGGTGGATAGCATTTCATATTGACTTTGACCTTCTACTCTAATGTAATTACTAGGATCATTTTATAAAGAAACAATTTAAAGAACTTTTTTTTCTGGGAGAAAAAAGGGGAAGCCTTTTCCATTGCTGGAAACTGGAAAACAAAATGTTTGATTGAGGTCATCTTGACATCCATTAGTGTGATAAATGAAGTGGAATTCAAGGCTGTTCCATTATCAAGGTTCATTTTCGTTGTTCAGATCTGTTTTTTTCTCTCTCCACCCCCACCCCCCCTCTCTTTTTTAAACATGGCCTCAGACTCAAGGCTGATTACAATAATTACATTTTCTACCCATAATAGTACAAATGATTCAAAGAGTTATTCAGAATGTTTCAATGTCAGCACTTAGATAAATGCCCATTCTTTCATAGGGATTTCATTTTTTATGCAGAAGGTTAGTTAGTAGCTACAACAACGGTATAGCTGTCAGAAAGCAGTGAATTTACGTGCCCCCTAACTACATTCACAATTGTTTGGAACTCTGCATAGCAACCAGACCTACTGGGATACTAGATAATTTATAACTACACACCAATACAAGAAGAACAATTATATTGTGTGCCGTATAAAATGGCCATTATTTAGTTCAATTTAAAAAAATTATTTGAACAAAATGCCTATCCTTTCCAGGGCTATTTTCTTCTTGCTTCTAATTAGATACCCTAGGAATACAGGATGTGTAAATTTTAGCAAGCAAATATATTTATGGAATTTTAATTTGCTTCTTGTAATTCCTCTGTCATAAACTTTGTGAGCCTCCTCCCGAAGGTTTTTAATCTTAAAAGAGAAAAGTAGGAATGCAATGTTTGTACAGCAGGAACTGCCATGCTTCTGGTGAGCAGCAATCTTCTCATAATATGTCACTCTGATACCATAAAATTATTCCTGCATCTTTAAAGGAGAGCAAGCTTTGCTTCTGCAGAATTGAGAAACCAAACCCTTTCTTGAAAGGTTTTTGCTTCAAAAGTAAATGGAATAATCATGCTTCAGCCAATTGCCTGAGCAAGCGTGGGTTGACAGCTCCGTCACGTCACAGCTCTAGACAAAAATTCCCATCCAGCTTCTGTTGAGGTCAATGGAAATCTTCTGACTGACTTTAATGTGAAGTGGATCAGACACTAAAAGAGAAAGACAAGGGGAGGAAAAGTCTCTAGACCTGCATATAACCTTTATGTACTTTCTCTTTTTTGCTTCAAAAGAAGTGGCTAACCAACGGAGAACCCGATCCTCCTAGGCCCACTAAAGTCAGTTGAAAGACACCCATTGACGCCATTAACAGTTGGAGCGGGTTTAGAGAGAGAGAGAGGGGGGAAAAGCCAGAAGAAGCCCAGAAAACTTCTTCAGTGTCTTTTAAAATTTCTTTCAGCAGTTTTTGCATCTTTCTATGCTAAAAAGACCAGTGAAATACACGAATGCACACACAGGTCACAATCCTCAAAGCACTTGACCTAGAGAAGTACCATTCAATTAAAATAGAAATGTCAAGGCAAATTAGCAGTAAACGGCAAAAGTGTTAAATGGGATCCCAGTAAGGAGAAAGTCAGTAAATCAAGAAACAAAATTTTGGTTGAGACATAGCCAAGTACCAAGAGGTTCTCGATTTGACGGAGACAGTATTGGGAACTGGGATTTCAATGAGATTTCCTGTTTTGGCGAAATCTCATTTCAGTCCCAACAAGACCTGATTAATCTCACCAAACTGGAGTGCTGGAAGGGTCCTCAAGGGTCATTTAGTCCAACCCCAACCCTTAGCGCACCCCCTCCAGAAGGGGAAGGGACCAGTTAGGATGGTCCGCCCTCGGAGGCTGATGGAACCCCAGCGGTTCCAGGAGGTCCTGAGGGAGCTTACCCTGGACGTGGACGG
>QEPC01009171.1:1009435-1023877 GCA_003113815.1 Sphenodon punctatus | reverse complement strand
GCTGTGGAACTCCCTTCCGGAGGAAGCTCGCCTGGCCCCAAGCCTTTTAACATTTCGGCGGAACTGTAAGACCTGGCTGTTTGCCCAGGCCTTTGGGAGGGAGGGTGGGGAGGGATGATTTTAGTCCCCCACCCATTTATTTATTTATTATTTTTCTAGCCCTGTTTTATATGGTACATTTTATATTTAATATTTTTAAAGGAATTTTAATGTTTTATTGTTGACTGTTGGAAGCCGCCCTGAGCTGCGTTGCAGGAGGGGGCGGGGTATAAATTTAGAAAATAAATAAATTAAGCAGGATGAAACGACACCTACAAAAGGTTTTGCCATAACGTATCTCCTTTGACTATATAGCGTAGCATATCTCCTTTGTCTATATCAGGGAACCTTTATTCCCACCTTCTGGGAGCCGAATTCCCACTCCTATACAGCTCTGTGGTCCGGAGTGTCCTGGGGTTGGGGAGAAGGAATGCGACTCCCTACATAGGTGATTTACAGGGCCATGTTGAATACCTGGCGGGCCTGACTGCTGTCCCAGAAGCACCCTTGGATATGTGGTGGCTGGTAGTGTTCTCTGGAGTGAAGCAGTCAGGTCAAGTTGAATCAGGGTGCAGGGGAGGGGGGTGTTTGGTGGTTCCCTGCGGGCTGCAGATTCCCCACCCTCAGTCTGTATAGTGACTGAATATATATTATATCTCATGATCTGAACTAAAACAATGTGAAACTTGAGAGTTCAGTGGGGTTTTTTTAAAAAAACTACACTACATTAAATCTAGCACTTCTCTTCAAAAAGATGAGGTTAAATAGAGTGCCAGGCTCAAATGAACTCAAAAAACAAAACAAAACAAAATAAAAACAAAAATCTCTCCTGGAGACAGTTCCTACCGTGACTTTGTGAGTGAAACAGAATGCTCTATATTGTTTAGGCTGCTAGCTGAACCGTTCCCTCACTTGCAACAGACTCCCTGTGGGACCTTGGGCAAGTCACTTATGCCTGGTTCACACATTGTGTTGACGGTAAGACACACCGTGGTAAAGTAACCACAAGGTATATTTATCAGCGCATAGGGGTACAGCCCTGATGCAGGGCTAGCCAGTGTCTCCCAGCTACAGCAATCAGGCAGTGCTTGAACAGCCATGGCTGACCTGTTCCAGGGGCAGGGGAGTGGTGAGTTCTGATTGGCTCTTGGCCACTACTTATGACTGCCTCAGAGCTGTAGTTTTCAGAGCTGCTCAAGATCCTGGTTCATTCAAGCATTGTAATCAAAGATTGAGAAGATCTGCAAGGACATCGCCTCACACCCATCTGCTCCCCCCACCCCCTCTGCACCCCTCTCCTCCTTCCCTCCAGCCTCCTTCGAGGAAATCTCCTCCCTGCTCTCTTCTTCCAACCCCTCAACCTGCCCTCTCGACCCGATTCCCTCCCGCCTCCTCACCTCTATTGCTTTCACTGTTACCCCTCACCTTTTACATGTCATTCATCTCTCCCTCTCCACTGTCTCCTTCCCCTCTGCCTTCAAGCATGCCACTGTCTCTCCCATCCTCAAAAAGTCCACCCTCGACCCCTCTGACCCCTCTAGCTACTGACCGGTCTCCCTCCTTCCCTTCACCTCTAAGCTTCTGGAACATGTTGTCTACTCTCACTGTCTTGAATGCCTCTCTGCCAACGTCTCCCTGGACCCTCTCCAGCCCAGCTTCCGCCCCCTTCACTCCACTGAGACTGCCTTTGCCAAGATCACCAACAATCTACTTGTTGCTAAATCTAAGCATCTCTACTCCATTCTTGGCCTCCTTGACCTCTCTGCTACCTTTGACACTGTCGACCACTTGCTCCTACTGGACTCTCTTTGCTCCCTGGGCTTCTGCGGCTCTGTCCTTGACTGGTTCTCCTCCTACCTCTCTGACCGCTCCTTCAATGTGTCTCTTCCCAATTCCACCTCCTCCTCCCTCCCCCTCTCATTAGGGGTTCCCCAAGGCTCGATCCTAAGCCCTCTCCTCTTCTCTATCCACACCCTGTCCCTTGGCAAACTCATTGCCTCCCATGGCTTCCAATACCACCTCTACGCTGATGATACTCAACTCTATCTCTCGACCCTCTCTCTTTCCCCTTCTGTCCAAGCTCGCCTCATCAACTGTCTCTCTGATATCTCCGCCTGGATGTTCCAATGTCAGCTCAAGCTCAACATGGCTAAGACTGAACTCCTTATCTTTCCTCCCTTCCCCTCCTCCCCCTCTTCTCTGTCCATCCTCATTGATGGAGTCACCATCCATCCTGTTCCCCAAGCCTGTAGTCTGGGTGTCATCTTCAATACTCAGCTTTCCTTTAAACCTTACATCGATGCCGTCGCCAAGTCCTGTCACTTTGCCCTCCATAACATTGCTCGAATTCACCCTTTTCTCTCTGTCTCCTCATTCAAAACCCTTGTTCACACCATGGTCATCTCCCGCCTTGACTACTTCAACCTCCTCCTTATTGGCCTCCCCCGCTCTCATCTGTCCCCCATTATTTCCATCCAAAACTCCGCTGCTAGGGTCATCCACTCAGCCCATCACTTCAACCACATGCAGCCTCTCCTCTCCTCGCTTCACTGGCTCCCCTGCCCCCAATGCATCCTCACAAACTCCTGGTACTTACCTACAAAACCCACCACAACCTGGCCCCCCTACCTCTCAGCCCTCATCTCCTTACACACTCCTGCATGCACTCTCCATTCCTCCTCTGTCACCTCTCTTGATCTCCCTCATCTCCCCTAACTGCCTTTGTCCCTTGTCCCTAGCTGCCCCCCATGCCTGGAACTCCCTCCCTGCCCACATCCACCTCGCCCCCTCCTTCCATTCCTTCAAATCCCTTCTTAAAACCCACTTCTTCCTTGCCGCCTTCCCCAATTCCTGCTAGTACTCCCTGTTGGAGAAACGGCTCCAGATGACATCAACCTTTTGCACCAACAAACCCTAATGACCACTAGGGGCATTGGGAGTAGAGATAGTGAGTTAGTGTGTGTGTCACTTTAACCTTTCTGATCTCTGCTTCTAAGCCTCCCTTCCCCCTCTCAGGTGGGATGTGCCCAGGAAGCTCCTACTGGACTTCCTCCTTCTTCCTGACCTTTCTCCATTCCTTTCTTCTCTCTCTGACCTTCAACATGACTGGCCACCATGCTGGTGGCAGATAGCTAGTAAGATCTAGGGATAGGCCTTTCCTACCACAATGTATTTCTCAATAAAGTAGATTATTTTAATCTAGAAACAATCTCCAAGGTGTTGATTACTTTTAAGCTGTTGCTACTGAGAATTCAAGCTATTTTGTTGTTGTTGTGTGTAAACTCTGCTGATGCCTAGCCAGAGCTCTAACAGGTCCTGGCACAGTAGGCAGTGAAACTTTGGTTTTTGGTTTTTGACCACTAATAAAATCCCAACACTCCCCTCTCAACATTTACTGTTTGCCTAACTGCAACCAAGCCAAGCACATGCACCTGAGACTCCGCATCCACTTGAATGTTTTTATCCCTTGTCTTTCCATATGTCCCCTATCCCTGTCTCCTCCCTCCTAGTCTACTAGATTGTAAGCCATAGGCAGGGACTGTGTCTTTCTCATTGCTATGTAAAGCGCCAGGTACACTACTGGCACTATAAAAATACTTGTAATAATAATAATAATAATAACCTGAGAGCTAACCCTAAGTCCTGCCTCTAGCCTAGATGCCTTCTCCCATGCTCAGCCTTCCCATTTATTTATTTATTTATTTACCCCATCCTTCCCCAGAGACTCAGGGCAGCTTACAACATCAAAAATATAAGATACAATAACGTACATTAAAATCCCAACAACATCCCACCCACGAGCTGGCTCTGTCTTCTGTCCTCTGGTTCTTTTAACTCTCTGTCTCTGGCCTTGACTCTGTTCCAAATCCTCACTTATAATTCTTCAGTGCCTTCCCAGCTCTGACCAAGGGACTTCTACTATTGGATCTGATCTTGCAAGGGGCTACCATGGGTTCTGATCCTGCAAGGACTTAGCTTGTTTTGTCCAGCAATGAACTGGTCACTGAATAGCATCTCCTAAGGCTGAAACAGTTGGTGGATTTGCTACCCACAGGTACTCTCACAGATCTGTGGGAACCCGTTCAGGAATTTGTTGGCTTCCTCCATTCCTGTGAGAATACCTGATCAGGATGCAAATCCCTCCCCCTCCACAGTTTCCCTGATTTCCCTGGGTCCTGCAGGGGCATGGCATCAGGGGCAGTAACTGGAGGGTGGTGGCACCATTGTAGAGGCGGTGCAGGGGTGATCTTTTGAGACGGTGTAGGGCCCAGGTGAGCGAAGTCCAAGCCTTTTTGTGCCTTCTCCATCCATAAAATTGGGATGATATATGCCTAACTTATAGGGTTTATAGTTGTGGGGTTCTGGCGTAACGTTCCTTTTTAGTTCCAGTGCCAAGAGGACAGACCAAGTATAGTCTTTCCTAGACAGTAAATTCCTTGGGGTAGGGATCCTACTGTAATGTTTTGGGTTCCAGCAATAAACTTCAGGAACAGCCAGAAATACTAAACATATTTTTATTTTAACTATAAGCCTAAGCCCTGTACGAGTGCTCTGTGATCAGACCTCCCAGTGGACTGCCCCTCCCCCCAAGCCCTCTCTAGGCTGTATCCCTCAATTCCTGTCCTTATGTTCCTTGCAAGGGAGTGTCTCTAAAGTATAACAATCACTACACCTACTACTTCTTATCATTTCTATAGCACTACTAGGCATTAGGGGTGGGAAACCGGTAGAATCCGGTATCTGATAATGCCGGTATCGGGCGTACCGGCATTATCGGATTCGGCCCGGTAATCCGGACCCGGTACCAGATTTCGGGGTACCGTTTTTTTTACATTGCAGCCATTTAAAAATGGCTGCAATGTAAAAAAAATTAAAGCCCCAGCTAAAAAGTTTTTTTTAAAAAAAACCTCCCCGAGTCCAGGCTGCGCGGGTGGAAGGGGGGACACCCCCCACCCACCCTGCCCAGCCTGGCTTTTTGTTTAAAAAAAGAGTAAGCGCGACCCCGAGGCGAGGCGAGCCCACCCCCCAGCACCAGCGGCCGCGGCGTCCCCGCAGCCGCCGGTAAGTATGACCCTGACCCGATCCCTGGGGGGGGTGTTTAACACCCCCACCCCCTCCAGGGATCACCCCTACTAAAGGCTCAGTGCGCTTGCCGCTCTTACCTTTGGGAGCTCCGGCGGCGGCGGGCGGTCCGGCGGCCTCAGCGCCGGCTGTGGCTGCCGGCGTCAGGACGCTCTAGGCCTTCCGGTGAAACCCGGAAGTTCCCCGGAAGGCCTAGAGCGTCCTGACGCCGGCAGCCACAGCCGGCGCTGAGGCCGCCGGACCGCCCGCCGCCGCCGGAGCTCCCAAAGGTAAGAGCGGCAAGCGCACTGAGCCTTTAGTAGGGGTGATCCCTGGAGGGGGTGGGGGTGTTAAACACCCCCCCCCAGGGATCGGGTCAGGGTCATACTTACCGGCGGCTGCGGGGACGCCGCGGCCGCTGGTGCTGGGGGGTGGGCTCGCCTCGCCTCGGGGTCGCGCTTACTCTTTTTTTAAACAAAAAGCCAGGCTGGGCAGGGTGGGTGGGGGGTGTCCCCCCTTCCACCCGCGCAGCCTGGGAGGGGGAGGGGGAGGGAATTTAATTTATTTCATTGGTTTCAATGGGGACACAGCGCCCCATTGAAACCAATGTAATAAATCTGGTACCGGTATACCGGATTTAAACCGGGAATCTGGTTTTCGGGGAACCGGTAACCGGTAAATCCGGTAACCGGTAATGGGCTCGGGGTCCCACCACTACTAGGCATACATAGTGCTGCATTTGAAGTCACAGATTTTTGGAGACAGGTCCCTGCCCCATGGGCTTAGAATCTAAGATGGACAAGGATGAGGGGGAAACACACAGGGAAAGACAGACACACAGAGATTCCTATTTTACAGATGGGGCACTGAGGGGCTAAGAGGTTGTAACTTGCCCAAGGTCACCCAGTGAGTTCATGACTAGCATGAGATTTGAACCTTCACCTCCTAGATCCAAGTCCAGCACCTTATCCACTACACCACACTGACCCATCTCTAATTAATGATTGTACAGTGCCAGGTACCTTGCTTGTGCAATCTAATATCATATAAAATATAATATAATATGTCAGACTTTTTTATTGAAATACTGAACAGAGTGCTAGTCAAATGTAGTGCAACTCCCATCTCATGGGAAAGGAGGAAGTGCGGCTCTCCCGCTGGAAGCTCGTGCATCAGACAGCGTAGTGAAATCCTGCACGAGCTTGCCGGTGGGAGAGCCGCACTTTCTCCTTTCCCTCGATACGGGAGCTGCGCTACATTTGAATAGCGCATGCTTCAGTGGCACCAAAGTCTGCACAAGCAGCGTCGTGGAAAAGCAGCCTTAAAATCATATAGGGCACAATAAAACCTTGTTTACCTGATTCCAGGTTATAAACACTTAAACAGAGTATTCAGACTCAAGTTTTACCTATTAAAATGATTAACATATCTGCTTTACATCCATTAGAAATGTCACACCAAGGCCAGCACCATAATGGGTCACCTGTAGGTGTGATTTGACTGTGAACTTGAAGCTAGGTAGTTAGGGAGAATTTTATGGAGTTTCCTTAGAAGTGACACTCTGGGTGCTGCCACACAAATTGCAGAGAACCCGATCCCCGCACGGCCCCATGGCGGGCAAGCACAGCCGCCACACTGCGGGGCCAGCACAGGGAGCTGGGCAGACAACTGCTGCCCGCCCCCGGTGGAGTAGCCGGGCCACTGTTGACCACATGAGCAGGCACCTGGCCGTGCCCTGCCTCCCTCCCTCCCTCCGCCCCAACCAAAATCCTTCTCCTGGTCATGACAGGGCAGTGTGCGATAGGCAACAACGCCTGCCGCTTAAAGCCCCACCGTAGAGCCCGCTGTGCGATGGGGCAGAAGGGGCCCTGGCACATGGACTGCCATGCCTTGAGCAGCTTTACCCCACTTGGGACAAGGCCGCCATGCGATACAGGGTGAAAACAGACATGATGCTAACTCCACTTTAACATTTCTTATGCATGTTGCAGTGCTGCATAGGGCATGTTAAAGTGGAGTTAGCATCATGTCTGTTTTCACCCACATCCTCGGCCTTTTTCCAAAGACACGTCGCATAGCAGCCAACTGTTCACCTTGCAGTGGGGGAGGTGTGTCTCTGTGTGTGTGTGTGTGTGTGTGTGTGTGTGTGTGTGTCCAGATGCCCAGGGTGGGTTAAGGCTGCCCAAGGCATAGTAGCCTGCCTGAGGCATCTTGTGTGGCTGCACCCTCTGTGACTTAATGGCCCTGTGCAGAGCCTAGTCCCCTTCGCCGCCGTAATGGCGGCGACGGGGTAATTGTCTGGCCCCCATCCATGAGATGCGGGGAACACCAGAAGTCAAAGGAGCGGCGGAGCACAGTAGCGTGCTGCCAGCCGCGGGGAAATCTGCCCGGCAACAGCGGGCGCGTGGGCGCAGAGCCGCCGCGCTCTGGATTCAGCATCAGGATCCACCCTTTTTAGGCAGGGTGGAGCAGTTTCGGCCGCATGTGAGCAGCAGTACAAGCGGGGAATCAGTGAAGCAGCAGCAAAGGGCTTTCGCTGCTGCTAGCCTTCCCACGTGGATTCTGCAAAGATGGGCCGCACAAAGAAGAGAGGAGCAGCGGCAAACAAAAAGGGCAGTAACCAGCAAGGGGGGAACGCTGGGGAGGGGGATGGGGTCCCATCTAGGGCTGAATTATTATAACGCCTCGCAGATTGCGAGGCCATGTTGCAGGCCCGTGGTCCAGCTCCCCCACAGGCCACCGCCCATAGCCAGCTTGGGGTACAAACCCAACCCCTGGTTCCCCCCTTAACAAGGGGTCAGGACCCTCAAGGATTTTTCCCACTGGATATTCCCTGCGAGGGGCAGGTACAAGGAGGGGCAGGGGCAGCGAACCCACTCTCAGCCGAAGGTCTCAGAAGAGGAAACAGGGTAGTGTCCCCCCCGGCACGATATCGGGACGATGAGGAATTTGGGATAGGAGCCAGTGGGCCAGGGCCCAGGCAACCTCATTCACAGCACACCAGGGCAAACCCTCCCCACTCTGGATCCACCAGCCAAGGGGTCCTCAACCCCATACAAGGACAGGTTTTCGATGCCCCGGCAACGGTCGTCACCACTGTGGCGCAAATACATAGTCCCAGCCCAGTAGGGGCGCCCAGGGATCTGGGCTCAAAATGGGACCAAATAGGGGTCCCAGGCTTAGCCCAATATCATTGGCAAGGTGAGAGGAGGATTGCCTCAGCCGCATTGGGTGCTCCTGTGAGTTCCCTCGCTCAGTCAAACACCATGGGCGAGCCTGAGGGCATAATGGTGGAATCTGTTTCTGAACCCCCAGTAACGTGAAGACGGTCAGAGGGACCAGCCCAGGAGGGGACGAGCACCGACTTCGCAATGTGGCAAAGGATCATGGCACTCGAGGAAGCCCTGCAGGGACCCCCAGCCAGGCAGGATGAGGCGGACAGCGCAGTGCCGCCTGTTGGGACCCCGCTACAACCTGAAGTAGGGCAAGATGAGCCCAATAACCAAGGTGGCATAGTACCACCCGCCCAGGTGGGGGTGGGGCCAGCCCCATATGTAGGGAGCATGCTAGGGACACCATGCAGTGAGAGGGAGCGGGGTGCTAATGGGGCACTGACACAAGGTATCAGCCCCCTCGGGGCGGCCCACTCAAACCCGGCCCCACCTGTATTAGACCCTACAAGTCCGCAGTTGTTGCAGGTTCAAGGGGAATGGCCATGGGTGTACCCTGTCCGCCCCCCACTTCAGATGGGAGGGGCGGCTGGGTCGCACCCAGTAAGTTGCCCAGGAGGGAACGTGAATAATCTACCCCCTCTCTCCCTGCCGGTGGCAGCCCCGAGCCCAGTACAAACCAGTGCGGGGGCTGGGGTGGCACCAGTGATCCGCCCACCAGGGGGCGTCATTACGGCCGTGGCGGCCCCATTTGGGAGCCACTTAACACTGGCAACTAAAGAAAAGATATGGAGAGGGGAGTACATGGACCTGTTTGCACTTCTTTTCAGTGATCCGATAGTGGATCACTCGGAGCCCGAAGCTGATAAGGATAAAGAACGATTCCGGCGCCCCAAAGCGGACCGGAATTGGGCAAATTGGACCTCCGCGTTCGCTATATATATGGGCATAGTGATGCAGGCTGACCCAGGACGGGGTTTGGAGCTGCATAAATAAACAAAAATTGTCCAGAGAGCACAAGGGACAGGTCCCCCGGGGGCTTGGCTGAGCTATGACGAAGCATTTCGTCATAGGGCAGCAAACACACCGGGATTGCGATGGGACAATCATGCTCCGGATATCTGGTTAGAAAGCATGGTTGATGCCACAAAAGCACCCCGATCAGATAGTGGGCATCCTCTAGTGCGAGGAGGGGTCGCACCTGCAAATGAGCCGTACTAAGGGGAAAGCCGCAGGAGAGTACAGGGGGGCCCCAGCCCGTGCTGGGATTACAACCAGGTGGACCGCTGCAACTGCCAGCAGTGCAGGTTTCGGCACGCGTGCTCTAACTGGGGGGGGCACTCTGAGAGCACGTTACCGGCCCCGGCAGCAAGGTGGGGGAAGCTGTTTCCCCCCTGGAGGCGCAAAAGTTAAGAACAGCCAGGGGGCTCCAGCAGGGTCTCGACCCCAAAAGGGGGCCGACACCAATTAATGTTGATGCTTTAGAGACAGCCCTCCGAGCACACCCGAATAGGACCGAAGTGGAATACGTAATCCAGGGCTTTAGACAGGGTTTCATAATTCCAGCAGGCACAGTCTATCCCACTGGGCAGGTAAAAAACCTCAAATCAATAGAAGGAAAAGAAGAATTAGTGAAGAACAAAATAGATAAGGAAGTTAAAGAAGGCAGGGTCGCTGGCCCTTTTGATCATCCCCCTATGCATGGCCTAATCATATCCCCGTTGGGAATAGTACCAAAGAAGACACCAGGCGAATTTCGCCTGATTCATCATTTGTCCTACCCTCGGGGCGCCTCAGTGAACGATGCCATACCTAAGGATTTGGCAACCATTAGATATGCATCCTTCGACCAGGCGGTTGAGAAGGCAAGGGATATGGGAAAGGGCACACTATTGGCAAAATGCGACGTTAAATCTGCATTTAGATTGTTACCTGTGCACCCCAAAAGTTTTCACCTCCTGGGTTTCCAGTTCGAGGGAAAATATTACTATGATCAGGCCATGCCTATGGGGTGTTCTATTTCCTGTTCTGCTTTTGAACGATTCAATTCACTTTTGGAATGGATCTTCAAACAACGGTGGAAGGGCGGAAAAATAACCGAATATTTGGATGATTTATTGATGATAGTCCCGCCTCGATCAGTCGAATGCGCCACCGCACTATGACTGTTCCAGGAAATGACTGATGAATTGGGCATACCCCTGGCCCACGACAAAACGGAGGGCCCATCTGTAACAATCACCTACCTAGGGATAGAATTGAACACAGAACAGAGACTGTCCTGCATACCCGAGAACAAATTGGTTGAATTAAGGAAAAAGATTCATGAATGCAGCCACTCCCCGAAGGTCACCGTACGGTCCTTGCAATCCTTAGTGGGTAGCCTCAATTTTGCATGCCAGGTCATTGCACCAGGCAGAGCATTTCTGTCCAGATTGTATGGGAAGCTTAAAGGAAATTTACAGCCTCACTATAGGATCCGGATAACACATGATATTAAGCAGGACCTTAAGGCATGGACCGAATTCCTGGCAGAGTATAACGGTGTGAGTTTCTGGCGAGAGAGGTGCTTGCTTCGAAATGACTTACAGGTACACTCTGACGCCGCAGGTGGAGCAGGGTTTGGCGTGTACTTTAGGACATGATGGTGTGCCCAACCATGGCCGACCGAGTGGCATGACTCGGGAGTCACGAAGGATTTAACATTCCTCGAATTGTTCCCTATTGTGGTAGCAGTATTACTTTGGACGGATCAATTTGCCAATCACACAGTATTATTCTGGTGTGACAACTTGGCAGTGGTCCACATAATAAACACACTCTCCTCTCGTTCCCCCCGGGTCATGAAACTTGTGCGGGCATTCGTTCAGGCATGTTTGAGAAACAATATATTGTTCACAGCACGCCATGTACCAAGCATTAACAGCAGCATAGCGGATGCCCTCTCTCGCTTTCAGATCAAGCGATTCAGGGAACTAGCGCCGGAGGCCAGAGAATTCCCCGACCCCATGCCACCGGGGGCTTGGAGCCTTGGGAATTAGAGCTACGAAATACCGTTAAGGGATCCCTTGCCCCCAGAACTCAGGCAGCCTACGGTAGGGCTTTTCGTGAGTTCCAAGGTTTTAGGGTCACCAAGGGATGGGGGACTGGCTTCCCTATATTAGAATCCGAAGTTGTTCAATTTGCTATGGCATTACGACGCAAGGGGCTAGCACCAGGGACTATCAGGAGGAAAGTGGCAGCCCTTACATTCGTTAGCAGAATGAATGGATACCCTTCACCGGACAAGGGCTTTTACATGAAGCACATGATCGCGAGCTGAGCTAGATCAGCCCCGCCCTCGACCAACACACGGGCCCCTATAACCACTCCCATATTAGTCTGCATTGTCAGTACCTTGCCTGAAGTACGCCATAATGCATTCAAAACCCAATTATTCACCACAGCTTACACAACGACATACTTTGGAGGTTTCAGAATAAGCGAAGTAGTTCCGGCTTCCCGGAAAGATCAAAGCATGGGGGCTCTCTTGTTTGAAGACATTAAACGGACACCTTTAACAGTACGACTGAGGTTGAGGCAATCAAAGACTGATCAGAGGAACAGGGGAGTAAATGTAGAACTGTTTAGGTGTGGACACCAGGCCATTTGCCCTGTTGAGCAAATGAAAAAATTCCTCACCATACGCCCACCAGGAATGGAATATTATTTAGGCATGCAAATGGCTTCCCCTTGACGGGTTATCAATTCAATGCAATCCTTAGAATTACCCTGACTAAATTAGGACTAGCCCCTGGAGATTACGGATCCCACTCATTTAGAATAGGTGCTGCTACAACAGCGGCAGCAGCAGGCTTACCAACTGAGGCCATTAAGACAATAGGCCGGTGGCATTTGGGTGCCTTCAAGAAGTATATTAGGTCTTATCCGCAATAACCATTATTTTTCTCCTGTACCTAGGACCTAGGGTATCCATGGCGGAAAGGCGATCGGTTTGGATCGTGGGTCACAGCCTGGTGCGATGGGCCGGCAAGGCTGCTGATGAGACTGAATGGGGGTACCAAACAGGCCTTAGAGACAAGGCGATAATTAACTGGTATGGACAAGGTGGTATGAGATGGCATCAGCTGATCCCAAGGCTAAGGTTCCTCCGGGACAGAGCTAATAGGGCACCGAACATAATCATAATCCATTTAGGGGAAAATGACATCCCGGCAAAGAAGGGAGTTAATTTAATAATTAAAATTAAACAAGATTTATCACAAGTTAAAAGTTTGTTCAGTGAAGTTCAGTTAGTTTGGACCAGTTTAATACCAAGGATTAATTGGGTTAGCGCCATTAAACCAGCCAAAATCGATAAAGTAAGAAGGAATATAAACAGGGAAATTGCGAAGTGGATTTTGAGCATAGGAGGAACGAACCTCCGACATGCAGACATTGTTCATGGGCGGACTGAACTGTTCCGCGAAGACGGAGTGCATTTGTCTGCACTAGGCAATGAGTTATACTTGGCAATGTTGGCCCAACATTTGAAGGAATTGTTGAGGGTATAGGCGGTGGGTGTCGGGGAGCCCCCTAAGGACTCCCCCTTGGTGGCGGGGGTCCAGTATGCTATAGTAGGTCAAATAGGTTAGGAATTGAAATGAGTCATCTCCTTAAGAGATGGGGAGGTGACACCCAGTGCCAGGCGCAGGCAGTACGCACTGGCGTTATTTTCCTGGGAGGGGTACTGCAGTTCGGTCAGTAAGTACACGCACGGTCTGCTGACTTAGCGGGTACTCACCTCCTTATTCAAGCCCACAGTTGGGACGCTCCCCCTTTCGGCCAGAGCCAGGGTGCTGTCGAAGGGGAGCCTGGTTTATGATGGAGCTGGCAAGAGAAAGCACATCCCGGCCAGTTCCGAGTTAATAAGAGTTAATTAGCTAGCATACTGGACCCATATTGCGTGGGCAATCACCCACCATCTTTGATAATTGTTGAATAAAGAGTGTGACCTGATTTAATCAAATACTTGGTCTCTGTGTCTCATTGGGGGGGTGCGGCGACAAGTTCCTGCGGTCAGGGAGGCACAGGTTTGCACCTGGTTGAAGGTGCTTGCAACATAAATACAGGCCTCCTAACACATACAGCAAGAACAACAGGGTCCATTTCCGTGTTGAAGACAGAAAAGGGAGGGACCATGTAGGAACCGAAATATATTACTCATCTCCTAAAAGAGTGGCAAGAATAGAGCTAATTAACTCTCACAGAGTAACCAAAGGAGAAGATTTCTGCATGTGCCATGCCACCTGCAACTGGCCCTGTGGAAAGCCTCGAAACAATGAGCATCCAATACAGGGGTAAGGAGCCTCAGGTGCAGGGGCCAAGCATGGCCCACAGTCTTTTGTTATACAGTCCCTTTCAAATGTTTGGCTCTCACCAGCCCTTGAGCACACATGACAGTACATCCAACTCTCACCACACACCCTCATTTCCACTTCCTTCCCCCAGAGTGCTCCTTCAGCCCCTCTGCTCCCTTCCCCTGCCCTAAGCACATACCTATAAGCAAGATCTTATGTTCCTATCTGACCCACAAATGTTTACTAAATACAAAAGTGGCCGAGGGAAATGGTTTCCAGTCTTTGATCTAACATGTAGCACTGAGAAATCACAACAACATTTGAAATCTGCAGAGAAATGAAGCAGAATTTTGTTCATGTTGCCAAGATGAAGTTCTACTGCTGAGTCAGTAAGAATTACAATTCTTACAGCTGGTAATAATCACATCTATGTCCATCTAATTAAAACAAAGCCAATCCCCACCTCTCAAAATCCACAGTGGTGGGAAAACCAAGGGTGACTCCAGAGACAGAATATTAGAGAACTAATGGGATGTGCTGATGTTTTAGCAATAGTGGCCCTGCAAACTTACTTTGCCGGCGCACCGAAGAAGACAAGACACCATGGGTGGGATTTAACGGCCGCACTCTTTATTCAGCAAATTGTAATCTTAAATCATGTGGGGTTAATCGCCTAAAGCGATGACGGGTCCAGTACTAGGAATGTTAAATTCCAAACCACGAGAACCCCATGGGTGGTTCCGATGTACCCCTTGATTACCACCTTGAACTAACCATAACGTCTCCCCCTCTCAGTGACACCGGTCACGGGTGAGGGGGACCACAAATCTCAA
>QEPC01009171.1:983748-995843 GCA_003113815.1 Sphenodon punctatus | reverse complement strand
TAACTCCGATTGGCCCCGGGCGGTGGTGCCGCCCTGTCACGTCTGTTGGGGTCGCGCATCTCACCACGGCCTGCGGTGGAGCCATTCACACTGGGGTGGGATTCACTGTGGTGAATTTAACCGCGTCACATCTGAAATCACCCAGTGTTATCTTGGTAAATACCCCTTAACAGAAAACTGCTTCAGGACAAATTCTCTCTGCTGAACCAAAGAAGGTATGTTAAGATGGCAGACAGAAGTAATTCAGTTAAAACAAATATGTTTGTAAATAGTTTGATAGAAGTATTATGCTGGTGTAGGGAGATATTGTTGTATAAAAGGACCTTTAAGGGTGATAGTCAACATTCTTCAGTTGATTCCTGACAGCCATGCTGAAGTTCCCCTTTTGCAAGAGGTTTTGTATATTCTTTCTTTCATGGCCATATACACTTTCTTACTAAACACTTTGTATTTCTTTGTACCTTTATATTTCTATATTTTGTAAGAAATAGATTGTAAGACATAGATTTTGATTTATTATAAGGTGTTAAATTGCTTTTAGTGTAAATTGGATTAGTTTTTATTTAAGTAAAGTTAAGGCAAATCAAACTTTGTTTCTGTGATTATTTTTATTATTATTATTATTTAAAAATTTTCCTTTATTGATAAATCACAGGTAAACTTGCATGTAAGCATCTTTTGTGTTACATTTTTACATAGCCTGTATTTCCCATCCCAATCCCTCTCAAAATCCCAACACACAGTATCTTTAGGAACAGAATTTTCACAAGTAGGTTATTAAGTAGACCTGCTTGGGAGATCGTTGCACATCCGAGGGTGTTCTCTTCATGGATCCTACTGATCTGTATAGTCCTCCAAATAAAGTGTTCAGTTGACATTAGGAAGCAAGAGTTGCTTTTAGTATAGCATCTCAGTGGAAAGAACTTAAGTTAAAGATCCTGCTTTTAGGCCCATTTTCCCCGGGGCCAAACTTCTACAAGTGTAAGGAGAGGGATTCAAATGGGTGACTCCCAGCATGGCTTACCCCAGCCACAGAGGAAAGCTGCCACACATTTCCTCTGCCATGGACCATGCTGGCCTGGCCTTTACAACTGTCATGTCCCCAGCGTGACCGTTGGCAACCTGGGCTCCCCAGCAATCCCAGCCAGTTTTTGTGACTTACAAAGGTAGTGTCCCCCACCCACAGTGCCTATCAGTTGTGGACTGATCTGTTAGTGTGTCTGACTGCCCTAGTTCATACAAGCAGAGGCTCCATGGTTGCCTGTTGCCACAGAGCTATTTAGCTTGCCCCACATGAAACACTCTGGATTTCCCATCGGTGCTCCATGCGTGGCCATGAGTGGGTGTTTGTGGCTCATGGGAGCACGCAACCCTCCACTCCACCTTCAGATGGGAGGTGGGCTCCATGACTGCTGGGGTAGCATCTCATCTAAAAACACCCACTGGGTCTGGAAGATGAGCAGGCATGGGTATATTCAAATTTGCTTTTTTAAAGTTTATTTTCTTTTAAACAAACAAACAAACAACAACAAAAAACACCAAGCGGGGTGGTGGTCATGAGATTTGGAGCTGCCTCCCCCTGTTTGGACCGTTATTTCACTGGCCCAAAGTACCATTGGATTCACCCCTCACCTCATGACACTTTGCTCTTCTTTCAATACATATTCAGTATATATCTGTCAGGAACAAACTATAAATATATCCAGCAGAGTGCATCACATTCAGTTTGCTTGCCCAGTAGGGTTTCTGTCTTCCTTGGTTACGGGTCTGAGGATTAAATGGGAAAAATAATAGAATTTCACCCCTTCAAAAGATGTAGACCTGGGACTAAAGGGTTTATTACAAAGTGAGGGGGGATTTTGTGTAAGTTACATTATTGGCAAAGCATGGCTTTGTCTTATTCTCGGAAACTGTTACAGTTGTTTCAACTGCCTGAGAACCAGTGATTGAATGTATCCCTTGAAAAGTAACTATCAGGGGTGGGGGTGGGGAATAGAATGGCATATTACACTGGAAACTAAAAATAATAATTGCAAGTCTATTTCTCTACACATGTTTCATTTGAAATTCCTTGGGTGAGGGGGAAATAAAGGTCCTCTTGCCAAAAGAACACATCTCAGCCTAACATCTATGTAGAATTATAGTCACGTTTCCTATAATTTCAATATCATCAACATGTTTCTTTCTTATTTTCAAAATATGGGTATCATTATTCAAGAAAGCCTTTCCTTTTACAATCTATCTACTCCCTTCACCATTTCAAGCAATAGAGTCATTATTCTCTGCCTGTAATGTTACAGTAATTTCTAGGGCGTCAGATTGTAATGATGCAAACACTTGAGTGGATAGGTAGAAGGGGAGCGAGGAACAAAGCTCCTGTTCAAACATGAATTGTTCAGTAATTAGCATTAATGGAAAGGGAAACGCAGCACATTTCATTGAGGGGAAATGGATTTTTAAAATCATTTTTAAGGGTTGCGTCAGATTCGAAATGGCTCAGTTGAAGAACTTTGGAGAGGTTAAATAATTAGCCCTTTCTTTTCCTAATGAAAGCAGAGGGACAAGGGAAGGGAGTCAGTTAATACAATACAAGGAACTGCTGTTGACATCAGTCACAAACAAGATGTAGGATAACAACAAGTATCCACAGCAATTTGAACATAGGCTGACTGGATTTATAATTGAGTAAACGGGATTCTCCCTCTAAGTCTTATGGCTGGGCTGGATACACAAGAGAGCTAACTTTAATGATTAGATCTCATTTTCTGGTCCCCAGTCACAGTGGAGGGACCAGCCTCCCTTGAATAAGCACTCAGTGTTGGAAACAACATTAATATAAAATCATTAGTAGCTGATAAGGTTATTAAGTTAGTAACTATTATTAAATAACAACTTTACCTCAAACTCTTCCACATTATTAATTATTATTATTATTATTATTAAGCATTTATATAGTGCAAGCAATGTACCTGGCGCTTTACAAAGTTAATGGAATAGACATGGTCCCTGCTGTAGGGCGTACAATCTGAGAGACAGGAGCTGGGGGGGAGACAAAGGAAGGGGAACAGAGGGAGAGACAAGGAGTGTAACATTCATGAAGATGCGAGGTCTAAGTGCACGTTCTTGGCTTGGTTACATCGAAGTCAATAGTAAAACCCTTTGGATGCAGCATAAGGGCACGACATCATCCATTTAATTCAATGGACCCAAGCCACTGATTTAATGGATGGGGGACTGTGCCTTAAGTTATAGCACGGAGCCACCAGGCCAGTGCCATGGGGTCTCCAATCTTGGGGGTCAGTCAGTCATGTCTACTTAACCTAAATCTTATTATAAATCAGGACATTTAATTGCATAAGGCAATAAAGGTATTATTATTTGTTTAACAAGACACATATCTGGAGTACTCCAGGTTTTGCAGAAGATTAGATGGAAGGGATCATCTCCTGATCTATTCCAACATAGGCCATTTTTATTTTTTACACAACAGAAGCCAGCTCCTGCTGGATTCCCAGGCTTCTGCGCTCTCTCTCTCTCACACACACACACACACACACAATACAGACCAAGAGAGAAAAGGGTTTGCACTGCAGCACAAGCAAACCTGTGCTTATCATCTCCAGTCTAGGCTTTCCCCTTTTTCACACATACATCTCTCCTTCCAACAGGGAATGCTAGTCTTGTGCTTCTCCTGCTTCCGAACCTTCTTCCAGCTGCCTGGGGGAATGTTCTACACCAAAGGGAATAACTAAGATCTCAGCTGCAGACCACCCTCACACCCAGAAATTCCCACATTTGCTCCCAGAAAACCTCCACCCCTTACCCTCGCCTGCACTGACCCATTTCTGTCTCTGCTTGACCTGAGCCTGCATCCATTCTCCACACATCTGGTGGGTCTCGGGGCCTTTTCCCTATTCCCAGAAATGCAAATGGGACTTAGCCAGGGAAAGGCCAGCTGCAGGTGCTGCTAACTTTTAGAAAATAGCAAGCAAGATGGCAGGCAGCTCTACCCCTATCCCACTCCTTGTGGTCCCAGCAGGGATGCAGGAAGTTTTGACATCCATAGATGGCTTAAATCAGAGGAGTGGAAATTTCCTTCTTCAAACAAAAAACAAGTTGGGCAAATCTCCCTACTGCCCCATCTTTCATACCGCCACTGCCAATATCCTCCCAGGGAGGTTTCCCTCCTAACATGCTAGGACAGTATAAGTAAATTGCACAGTCCTCATTGGCTATGCTCCCACTAGAGTCTTTCAATTCCATTTTACCTCTACTGACTCTTCCAGGGAGAGTGGCACAAACAGATTTCCTACTGTTAGTACTCACGAGCACTGGACTTATGTAGCTTCCACTGATGCCCTATACTATTTGGGGGGTTGGATCCCTTAAGTGTGACTGGCTTTTAAAGTCTACCAGCTTCCTCTGCAAATAATTTTCAACACAAATATTAAGGAACAGCTCTCTATATAGTATGAAAACAAGATTTCACTGCACATTTTTTTATTCCTATGTTGACTTTCCTAATCAAACGTAACTCACCTAGTTGTATTAGGTATTTTTTAATTCATCAGTCACTAGTTTTCAAGCACTAAATACACAAATTAAAAGCATTCTATTCCTATTTTCCTTGTTTTCATCACACCCTTTGGTATTCTTGGTTGACTCGAGGAAGAATGCCATTTTGTTACTGGGAAAAAGCTTAAGAGAGAATTTTCTTGCATTATTATTAAAGCTGAAACAGATAGTTAGTTCTGTAACTGCAGTTAATAACCAAAATTCTGGATATCTAATTGGTTAATCAGTCAGTAACTGCATACTGCAGCAGTTAACCAATCACCCAAAATACTGATTAATACCACTTCACCATTACTACACAACTGATTTACCGCATAACCATTGACAGAATGTTTTCCTGCATTCTCTCATTTCCAGTTTACTTGTGAACCAACAACAAAGCTGCATCCAGCAGGTTTGAACCAGATATACAATACAAAACCAAGTGAAACCTGAAACTAGGAGCTGGTGGGCAAGGGGGATAAACAGGAAAGGAATTATTGGTAAACAAAACTAGCTGGTAACCATGGAACAGGTGGGGAAATGGGATGTGGCATTACAGTAAATGGCACAAAGCAGCAATAGGTAACGTGGTAACTCGGTTAAACCACAAGTTAATAAACCAATGCTTACCACTTGGTAACCTATCATTATCCGTTTGGTTTGGTTACCAATATTTGTATGGATAATTGGTTCAGCTCTAGTTACTATTTTCAGATGGTTGTTAAAACTTGTGATTATCCAGATTCCTGGCAACTGGAATGTTCCCAGCTGGCACAGAGAGTCCCCCTATCCCCCATCAGCCACTGCACCCCCATTGAGCAAAGCATTGCCTTTTAGCACTAGACTCTTGAAATGGATGGGGAACTAGCACCGAGTGCAGAGCCTTACTCCAGTGTGCTCATTGATCCATGTTACCTGGTAGACAAACTATTTGTTATTGAATTGCTAACGCTTCCTCATGGTGTTCCTGGTCAGACCTACGTAGAGTGCATTGCACTGCTTGGAAGCCGTGAAGCCAAATGTCACTGTGGTAGCCAAGAGAAAATAGTGGAGTCTCATGATTATCTGACATTGGGGGGGAAACAAGAGCTGGAACAAATATCTGCACCAAATCTGTTATTCACTGAATTTGCCTGCTTCAGTCCAGATTTTCCAAAGCTAATAAGCACCACTATTTGATTCCTGGTTTTACTGGACATCCATTTTGGTTAAGTTGTTCAGCATTTCACTTATTAGGTATTTCAGATTCTTGGCTATTTGGGATTTCAGCACTATTAACACTATTGTGTATGCAGTGATTAAAGCTAGGTAACCCAAATGTCAAGCAACTACATTAGCAGACCTGTAAATATCCATTTCTGTTAAGGATATTATTCAGATGCCTATCTGAAAATGTGAATAATATCAGCAAGTGCAAAACCCGCTATTTCTTTCAGCCTCCAGGGGAAAAAATAGCGCTACCCTTTGATATTCGATTATCAGGTTAGAACAAAAATAAGTCCATCGAGAAATGTAGATTGTACACCACATTGACAACCCTAGGGCAGTGTTAGGGAAGGGGTTGAGGGGAAGGACCCAAGCCCTGCCTGTATGGCTAGTAGGCCTAACTCACTCATTCTACCGCAGGGGTTCACAGGTACTCTGGTAAGAAAACAACCCCTCAGGATCTTATAGAGCCCTATACTCCCAACAGGGAATGAGGCAAGATCATCACTGGGGTGAGGATGATCACGCAGAAGTACCTCGCCCCACCACACACCTAACCACCAATCAATGCTCGAACCCTTTGTACTTCTAGGATGGAAATGGGAAGTGGGGGATAGTGAGGGTCTCCAGGGGGCTAAGAACCAGGAAAGAGGGGGAGGAGCACAGGCCCTACACACAACAGAAGGAAGGGGCCCAGTCACGGAAGAAGGAAAGTGCCCACCAATTCCCCCACAACACACTCCAATAAGTACACCCATCACCCCTCTATCCTCACCAAATTCCACACTCACTCACCACGTATACTCACAAGCACGCACAGAAGCAACTCCCAACACACACTCTACAATAGGTTTTCTCTCAATAATCCACACACAGGGACCGGTATCACAGTAAACTGATCTCCAGCACTGTGTCTAAGCCGGCATGAAGCTTTTAACTGTATCGCCCCACCCTTGCTGCGCCTGCAGGTGGGCGGAGCGCCGCACAGGGACGCTGGGACGCGCCCCCTCCTGCTCCGTGGATGTCAGTGCCGGCTCCCCGCTCTTATTCTTTGCAGCTGGTACGGATTCCCCCTGGGTGATTAGGGACGGGGGTGTATCCTGTCCCCCTCGCATCTCCCTTCCTATGGATCCCGCTCTGCGGGTTATCCCTAAGGTTTGTCTCTGTTGCCGCTGCTTCAGGTACCGGGTCCTTACAGGCAGACCCCTTTAACAAAGTGGTCAAAGAGTTCCCAGCAGATCATCAAGATCTCTTCTCACCAGCGTCACTCCCTTTCCCCACCACAGATTTAAGCTGAACCAGCTCTTTCCCATTTACACCCATCTCTCTCAGGTATCTGATTAATGGCACTGTGTATCTCTCTCAAGAGTGAGGGAGAAAGCTAAGTGAAATTGAAGTCAATGTCATCTCCAGAAAATGAATGGTCAGACATCTACATACTATGTTAAGGGGGAAATGAGGATTGATCCTGAAAAATTCCATAGGTGAGAGCTCATGTGGAGGAGACACAGCTGTCTACTGTGGTCCTCTGGGATCTAGACAACAGGAAAGAGCAAAAATAGATTAGTACAACCCACCTACACTTGAGCCAGCTCTGTCTTCTGGCCCATCATGCTGACAGATCCATTGTATGAACATGGACATATCATTAAGAAATATGGAAGGACATATACCCTGTCCCCAAGCAAAAGAAGTGCATCTTCCGTCAGTGTCTCCTACTCCAGAACTTGGAAACTGTAACGCTCATTCACTTTATGTAAGGCTAAGATTTACAAGATAAGATGAGGGGGAAAGCTAGCACACAGATTAAAGCAAGTGGATGCTGTTAGATTTATATTCCATTTGGGATGATAATGAGGTGGTTAATACAGAGATACAAGACAGTAATAAACCACTGACTTTTACAGATCTCTCTGTGAATCTGAATCATCATTTGGAGACCAGGGGATCAATGATATACAAGAGCACATCCACCGTTCTCTCCGCTCTGTACTACCTGGTAAAGCAGGCAGTGCACTCTCAGAATTTCTCTTCCCATCATAAGAGAGTGTGGAGGCAATAAAGGCAGTAAATCCACTGCAGGCTCCCAAGGAATTTTATATTGGATTGAGTAATGGTTATGGATTAACTAATCTCTGTTCAAAAAATATTCCTTTTACATAGGTATCATTTCTCCATGTAAATGGTGCTGATTTTTTTAAACCACACCACTCAATCATGTTTAGCATTGTACTTTGTAGCTCAAGATAGATTTCATGTTTAGCATCAGTAAAAAGATCAGAAGTTAACATCTTTAATTGCAGACGAGTGAGCCAATTAGGTTACCACTACAATTTCTGATGTTAAGTGGCAAGAAATGAATTAAACAAGTTTTAAAATGTTCACATCTGAGAAACATATAACTAACATGGAATAGCTGAGATATATGGGGGAAGGGATGTGTTCAGTGTACAAGAATGTAAAAGGCGTATCTGTATTTGGGTAGTGTGAATTTGTTCAGATGTACCTAGGGATGTTGGGTGACAACCTACCTTATTTTCAGAATGTTATCACCCTTTAAAAAAATGATGGGTGAAATCCACGTATGCCAGGTGTGCGCACACAAATTGCATATCGAAGTGCCATGTTAGGCTTAAATTGGTGCCAAATCCTCTTTCATAGTCAGCGGCATCGTTGTGTAGCTTAGCCATGATCAGCAGGCTGCTGCCTATAGTGTGAGAGTGCAGAATGCTCCCTTGTACCTAGGGCATATTTCTGAGTGATTAGACCACACTTAAGTGCTGACCATGCAGGGGGGCTGTGCTGGGCCTGAGGGTGAAGGAGTTAGGAAGTGCAACACTGCCTGCGCAAGGGAGGGTGGTTGCTGAATGAAGCCTTTCACTGCAAATGAAGATTTTGTATCTATCCGCTTATGTCAAGTGCGGCACCTCAGCACCTGACTTGTACATTCATAACCCTTTGGACACCTGGATGAATAAGAATTGTGCCCTAGGATTCTATTCAGTTATGGAATAATAGGGTTAGAAGGTGCCCTAGTCCATCCCCCTACTCCAGGGAATGAGCCAAACCTACAGTATCACAAACAGATGTTTGTCTGGTTGGGTTTTTTGCAAACATCCAATGAAGGAGAACTTGTTTGTCACCCCAAATGTGACACCCACAAAATCACTAATCCCTTTCAAAAATGTCATACATTTGTGAATTTGGATAGTATTTCCATAGTATTCAGCTGAGCCTTAGCGCCTTCCTGCCAGATTTACCTTGAAGCAGGAAGTTATTGACAAAAAGCAAGGATTCCCATGACCAGATTTCTTCTGCCTTTTAGACTGTCTGCAAACTAGCTTGATTCCACAGGGATGGAAATATATGAGGATTTATATGATGGCAGGGGGAAAAAAGATAAAACATTAAAGGAAATGGTCCAGAAATGCTGAAATAGAAATGAAGGGTTGAAATAATCTACCAAATACTTTATGCAGCGGCATATATATATATAAATACTGTTTTTTATTGAGAATGCTTTTTCTTCCCAAGAAAATTGTTTATGCAGAATCTCTTGAGAAACTTCATTTTTTATTTATATATCCATATATATGAGTGGTGGTAATTTGAACTCCTTCAAACAATCACCTGTAAATTATAATCTTCCCAAGAAGCAATATATATCCGCAAATCAGTCCCAGGGTGCTGAAATTATACGTGAAAAGGTCTATTTATATCACCCTTGACACGGAAGGAAATTTGCTCAGTTTATATGAAAGAAAATTTCTTATTAACAGGTACAGCTAATTGGATAATAAAAAGCGAAAAGCCCTTTTAAAAGACCTGGGATGACTGGAGAGTTAATCTATCGAACTCCTGAGCAGAGTGATTTACCAGGATAGCGATGCTTCTGCTTCTTCATACTGTACAAGGTGCAGATTTATCAACTGTACAATACTGCACAGAAAACTCCCAAATCTTTCTCATGCTGTCTCTTTCTCTCTCTCTCTCTCTCACACACACACACACTGGGCCATGTGCCCACAAACTAACACAAGACAAGTAAGAACACGGAAGTATCCCTCTTCCTCCCAATTACCTTGTTTAATGTATTTTTTGGCATATGGTTAATAACTGCACAATTCAGGCTGTAAACGTTAGGTCATGTTAGCCACCTCAATTATAAAGCATTCATTTCAGAGGTTTATGACGCAGCTATTAAAACCTGCTCTAGGATGAAACTTTTTTAAAAAATGTATAGCTGTTGTTGAGTTACAGAAAAGAACGTTAAGAGTGGAGACGTTTGCTGCTCACATAGCCCGGTCCCTGCTTATAGTTGATCCATCCAGTCACAAGATGCAGGTGTTAACATGCCAAGATTTGGGTAATTTGTATACATGGCTGAAGGAGCAATATGAAGGGGTGTAAAAATGGGGAGAAGATAGTTGGAGGAGACACATTCCCTCCCCCAAGTTAGTGATGTAGGTGACAACTCCTCACCCCTTAATTTCAGCCTTACTTCTTAATTTTGGCCACTTGTTTTTAGGAGTAAGGGGCAGGGGAGAGCAGAGAGTTTGCCTTCCCTTCTGGTTCTCTCTTTATTAAAGACAAACAGCAGCAAATGAAATGATGGGGCCTTCTCATCACTTTGGGCAAAAAGGCTGTAGGGCAGGGGCTTTTGTCTCTGTAATGGCTGCTTCTCTCCTGATACACGAGGAAGGGATGCAGGTGTGTTTACCCCTCCCACCCCCATTGCTGATTTAAATTGTATTTTTATTCAAATCTATTTAAATTCTTTTTGTCCTTAATAGCTCTAAAACAGGAACATCACGCAGGATGATTAGCTGTTGCAATCACCATATGTGTATTCAGCAGGGGCAGAATCTATCCCAATTAAGGATCTTCTGGGCCCCACCTGCTATTAGTACGTGTGTGGGAGTGTGTCTTTGAGCAGGTGAGTGACTGACCTACTTCTTGTTTGCTTTTTCTTTAAAAAACCAAAAACCAAAACAAAAACACTTTTCCCCCAGTCTAGCCTCAAAGTTAGGCAATGGGCAATTTTAACGGTGCGCCATTTATATAAGTTGTTAATTTATGTAAATTGGAGCTGGGGGTGAAACATGGGGCATCCCACTTTTGAGTTTTCAAAATCCGGTGACTTTAACTCGGCTGATTTTGGCAAATGTTGTGGACTGTGGTGCTTTACAACACAGGTTGGATGGAACTTATTTCTGCAAAAGTACTAAAAGTAAGGCAGGAGCTGACTGTAGCATCCTAGGAGCTGCCTTCTTGATAGTGAAATGGAATGGTACACCAGAGGTATCATTTCAGAAAAAACTGAGGAGTTGGGAACAAGGTCTGTGAGGAGCAACTGTCCACCTGCCCCACAACAAATAACACTGTGATCCCAAGGAACATTCCCATTCCTCTCAACATTTGGAGTGGCAAAATGGGAAAAGCCCCACCCTTCAGCCAATAAGCTTTACCCTTACATTCTAAGTGCGTAAAAGGGACAGCGTGCTTATCATTCTATTTAGTTTTTGGTTTTTTTTGTCATTCCATCATCTCTCCATTGTCCTCTCAAATGCTGGGAGGCAATCAGGAAAGAGGTGCCTGAGGCTTGAAATCTGGCCTTTTTGTCCCTCTCTCCTGAAAGAGAGACTTTGATCCCCCTGAAAGAGTGACAGTGGGAATCTGTACCCAAATAGGGGCTTGGGAGGTATGCATTCCCAACATGCGTCTCCCCAGTGCCATTCTCAAAGAGATCAATACAGCAACAATTGGACCGGGAAGAGTGCAGACAGGAATGAATGATCTTACGGACCTCACAGGCGGTGAGCAGGATGTTTGATGCCTCATATTCTATGACTATGAGTAAGGATTAGCCATTGGAGACAGTGAGCCTAAGACATTAATGGGGTTTTGGTGAGCAACTAAGGCATATTCCTCTGGATTAAGTCCAAAATCACATACACAGACACACAGAGGCGGCTGGTGGGTTTTGATGTTGGAAGGGCACTGGGGCAGTAAGGCTGGCAGGTCTAGGGGCAGAGCCAGGGGGACGATAGGCGGAGCCAGGGGGATAGTAGGCCAGTGGCAAGTTCCCAGGGTTAACATCGGATGGAAGAAAACACAGTCTACATGCACA
The DNA here is from genome assembly GCA_003113815.1 of Sphenodon punctatus. Taxonomy (NCBI): domain Eukaryota; kingdom Metazoa; phylum Chordata; class Lepidosauria; order Sphenodontia; family Sphenodontidae; genus Sphenodon; species Sphenodon punctatus. The sequence goes on along the minus strand of QEPC01009171.1, from coordinate 983,950 downwards.
TCAAGCTTAAAATAAATAATTTATAAACCCAAAACACAGAAAACACTGGCAAAACCCAGCAGCAAGGAGTTCCCAGGGTTAACATCGGATGGAAGAAAACACAGTCTACATGCACATCAAGCTTAAAATAAATAATGTATAAACCCAAAAGCACAAAATTTCCAGCATTGTGAACACACCTAACTTCCTAAGATCAAAACAG
>QEPC01009171.1:956317-968895 GCA_003113815.1 Sphenodon punctatus | reverse complement strand
CCCCCCACTCCCCTCCCAGGGAACCCAGGAGGCCTGACTCCCATCACCCCCCCTGCTCTAACCCACTAGCCACCCACTCCCCTCCCAGGGAACCCAGGAGCCCTGGCTCCCAGCTCCCCCTGCTCTAACCCACTAGCCCCCCACACCCCTCCTAGGGAACCCAGGAGCCCTGGCTCCCAGCCACCCTACTCTAACCCACTCCCACTCCGCACTCCCCCGTGTGCCTGCACTTTCCCCCATGTACCCCCACACACTATTCACTCCCCCCGTGTGCCCACACTCCCCCCAACCTCACCCCGGCCCCGCAATTTACTTATCCCCCTCCTCATTCTCAGCGCCGCTGCCTGCATCCAGGGAGGGATTAGGGAGAACTGCATCCAGCTCTTTGCCTCCCTGAGTCCCTTCCGGGAGGGATGAAGGGACATGGAATCCAACAGGGAGGGAAGAAGGGTCTATTGGGTGCCCCCGTATGAACTTTCCCCCTGCCCAGCCCCTGCAATGCAAGAGTGCCCTTTGCGGCACTCTTGCATTGCAGGGTCCCTTTATGTGGAATGGACGGCTCTTCTAGCCACCCACTCCGCATAAAGGAAGAACGTTTCCTTTTTGACCTTGAAGACTTCCTTAGGAAGCCTTGGGGAGGGAGGGTGAGTCACCGTCATCGGTTGTGTGTGCGCACGCGCACACAACCAGTGAGAATGTGCGGAGCCACCTCAAAGAACCTTGTTTAGAGAGGCAGAGGCCTTCAGAAAGTTTCTGTCTCACTAAACAAGGTTCTTTGAGCTGGCTCCACACATTCAGCGTGATGCCAATGGGGCCGTTTTTTTTCTTTTTTATCTTTTAAAGCTGCGGCAGCTGCCGCCGCCCGGGGGAGTCCTGGGGGGCCAGGAGGGACACTGTCCCTCCTTCTCTAGAGGGCCGACCGCCCCTGTGTCTCAGTTGAATTGAGAACCTCAAATGGTAATATCTTGACTGACATTTCATTTCTCAATTTACCAACTTTCTCCTTACCGGGATCCTGTTTATGACTTTGCCTTCCATTTCCGATCCTGAGAGGTAATACTGAAGATGCAATACCGCATTTCTTGCACTCCATTCTTCCTTGAACATCCTTGTTACTCATTGGCTGGTACACAGATTCCTTTACTAATCTGCAATCCAGCTGCAGATTGGTCACAGCAAAGGGAACAACATAGAACAACAATTCTGATTGGATGCACTGGAGTGGAGGTTAAGGGGCACTGGGAGAAGATTAAGGAGTGGACTATTCCCACAGTGATTGGATCAGAAATGCAGAAGCAACAAACCTTAAAGAAAAACTGGGGTGGCGCCATAGCTCAAGTGGTAAGAGCGTGTGTTTTGCATGTATAAGGTCCCAGGTTCAATCCCCAGCATCTCCACTTCAGGATCCCTGGTAGCATGCCTGGGGGAGACCTCTGCTGGGGGCTTGAAGGGGTCTCAGGTAGCACGCCGGGATGGCCTCTGCTGGAGACCCTGGAAGAGTCGGATTTGGACCTGAATTTGAAACCGCTGCTGCCGTGTCAGGTTGTTACAATACTGGGCTAAGATGGACCATTGGTCTGACTCAGGCAGTTTAGTTTAGTTTAAAAATGGTACCCTTGACAATGCAATAAGCAATAAATGGATGGTATGTGGTAAACGGCAAGCAGAAAGTCAATAAATCAGGACAGTATCTTGCAGTATTGCAAGAATCGAGAAATTGAATTGGTATCAGGAAATCAATCCTGGTTCCCGATATGGCAAAATTTCTTGTGAGCAGCAACTCAGCTGCTCATTTTAGTCCTACCATTGACTTTAATAGTGGAGGATTGTCCTGTTTAGTGACTGTCTGTCTACAGTCAGCAGTCAATGCCAAGCCTGCCAGAATTGCTATGGTTAATCAACAAGATTGCAACCATTAATTGGCCCTTGCTCAGTGCTGTCCAACTCCTTCCTGTGCTCCTCCAGCTTTAGACATTGATAAAGTTAAAGTTAAAAGGGCCAATTGAATTTACTGTCTTCCATTAATCCAATCCAATACAATTTGTTTTTTAAACAGCATTTTTCATGAAATGTGGCACAAAAGGATTCACAACGAATTACGCTCAATGCATGCAAATCCAAGTGGCATGCATTCAGTAACAGGCATTGTAACCTACTTAGCTGCTTGTGCAACAGGTTCAAAGGTATTCTTTGTTATTAAAGTGCTACATTAAGTCTTAGTGTTTTAAAAAAGCAAAGGCATGGTCACCTCCCGAAACAGTTTACAATCACTTTAATGAGGATAACACAGAGCAGATAAAGAAAGGGATAGGAAAGCGGGAGTCAAGGACTAAATAATGATAATGGATTCATAGTAAGTGTCATGACTCAGATCTTGAACCCTGGCCCTCAAGGTTCCTGAGACAGTGACTGGGCCTGCAGCATCACTGCTCTTTCTGGCCTCAAATCCAGCTAGTCCCCCTAAGAAGCTTTCCTGTCTAGGCACCACTCCCCTGTGTCTCCAGGTCCTGTCATGCATTCCAGTTTCCTGGTTGGCTGCCAACCAGCATATAAGACTTGCTGGTAGCATCAGAAAGCTGGGCAGAACTTCAATTTTTCTCACTCCTGGTTCCTGGCCCCCTGTTTGTCTCTCCTGCCTTGCTCCCAGTCTTGTTCCTGTCTTTTCCCCTGTAGCCTTGCTATCCTAAGCCTGCAACCCTAAACCCACACATCTGCCCACGACCAGGACACCCCTTACCCTGAAACCACAGCTCCTGTCTCTCAGATTGTAAGCCCTAGGGGCAGGGACCATGTCTATTTTATTACTTTGTAAAGTGCCAGGTACACTGCTTGCGCTATATAAATGTTTGCTAATAATAATAATAATAATAAATAGCCCTTATGATATGGATGAAGCATGCAAATTCCTTTCTTGGGAAATAACGGAGCATAGGGAAACTGGGAGGCATAGAACCAACTGAGATAAGTCAGCATAAAGGTTAACAGAGCTATGGCAAGTTACACCAAAGAGGCCCTCCGCCCCTCGATAGAGGCGGGGGAAGGTTTCCGCATGCCCCCCCTTTCCTCTTTCCCTTGGGATGGGTGTGGAGGGGCTAAAAAACCTGAACGTTGGCCTGGGCACCGGTGATTGGTGGCCCAGTCATCAGGTGCTTGTGTATGAGGCACCTCATTGGTCAGCGTGGGGGCAGCACTCCCCCCTTTGTTAGGAGGGGGAGAAGACCAGCTGCCACACGCGCATGCAGCGAGAAGAGGCACTGTTCGTGCCTTATCCCCATAGCAGTCAGCAGTGCAATATTGCTGCTGGTCCCGGCGGAACGAGGAGGTCATGGGGCGGCAGAAGAGGGGAGTGGCTCCGGCAGAAAAAGAAAAATGGGCGAAGAAACGCCCGGCATCAGCAACTGAATATGCACCCCAGATCCAGGGCCAAGTGGGGGGGGAGGTGAGTGAGCCATACCTCCCTCCCTCGAGGCACGATATGCGGAGCTGGCTACAAGCCTGTGAGGCCCTAGTAGCCTCGCTCCGTGAACAGGTAGAGGGCAAAGACCAGTTCAAAACCCCCTGCGAGTCCGCGGGGGGGGGGGGGGGAGAGGAGACCCCATTGAATGCCCCAAGGGATGGGCGGGCTTGGGGTGGAAGGGAGCCCATGAGGCCGGTGACACGCGGTGGGAGGTTCATCTCCCCTCTGGCCTGGTTCAGAGACGAGGTTGGGGACCACCACCACCCCGGGCTTATCAGCATGCTGGCCCAGCTCGACGGGGCCTAATTGAACAGGAGGGCGCCCATGGAGATCAGAGAGGTTTCGCCCCACAGGAGAGGGCGGGGCACCTAGCGACCCAGTCATGGTACCAGGGACCTGATGGGAGTCCGGGTGCCCTGTGCCATCAGGTTTGGGCCCATGCAGGGACACAACAATGGGTGGGTCCCAACGGGGCAAGGGCCCCTCCTTCGGTGGCACTGGCGGCCCCCACTGGAGAGGGCCTTCAGCCGGCTGGGGGGACTGTTTATGTACCAGCAGGTGGCGAGGCGGGAGTAACCGACAATTCCCCCGGCAATGCCAGTGGTGAGGAGGGTGATGTCAGTGATTGTGCAATGTGGGGATGGATACAGGCGCTAGAATGAGAACTGGAAGTGATGACAGAGCGAAAGGTGCACACCCTCGAAGGGACAAGGGAAGAAAACTGGTGGCCCCTGGAAGGTGAGGAAGGGCAAATCCTTGAAGGTGGTGACTGCAGGGGGTATATATATGAAGGGGGCATGCATTGGTTGGCCAGGACCGACCATTGGCTGCAGCAGCAGCTGGCGAACGTCAGGGTACATGGTGGCGGCGGGGCGAGTACGGGACCAATTTATCCGCTTAGAGGGCAACAACCAGTACAGTAGCAACCAGACACAGCAACCCCAGACAGGAAGCCAGCATCTGTCACCACAGATGTTGTGGTGGAACGGCACATGGGTGAAGGTTACACCGGTTCCTCCCCCATCAGGGTACCAATCAGCAGGGAGTGGTTTCTTGCCAGATATGGCAGGGAGGCAAATGGGGGGCCGTGATGCAAGAGACATGTCCCAAGGGTCCATATTGCAAAACTCCTCCTTACCGCCCTCTACCACTCCTTGGTGGGGGTTATTCTGACTTATCTGCCCCCATAGGAGAACACCTCGCCTATGGCACTAGGGAAAGGATATGGAGGAGTGAATATATAGACATCTTCACCCTCCTATACAGCAATCCAATAGTGGATCCAGCCCTGAAAGATGATAGTAAGGGGAAGGAGATGTTTCGAAGGGCCCAAGGAGGATAGGAACTGGACCAACTGGTCCTCTGTCTATTCAATCTACTTGGGAGTTGTCCTGGAAGTTTTTCCGGAATGGGCCCTGGAACTATTAAAGTACACAGATATAGTGAAGAGGGCGTACAGGATGGGCCCCCTGGGAGCGTGGCTTCGGTATGACAAGGCCTTCAGGCACAGGGCATCGTTTACACCTGGGTTGCACTGGGACCGCCACATCCAGGACCTCTGGCTAGATTGCATGGTCGGTACGGCCAATGCACCTATGACAGACAGTGGCCACGTGTTGATCAAGGGGGGGGGGCAGCAAATGAACCCAACAAGGCTGGCAGCAGACGGAGTTGGGGCTCCACCTGCTGGGAGTATAATAGGAACGGGAGGTGTACTGGAGGTACCTGTAAATTCCGACATGCCTGCTCTGTTTGTGGTGATTCCCACTCTGTTTCAACATGTTTCAGGGGAAAGGCAGCGGGTGGTAGAAGGAATCAGCCAGGAGTGGGACCGGGTCCCAGCAGTTAATGTGGCCAGCAAGGGACTGGGAAGGGAAAAGGTCCCATCCCCAATTGACATAAAGAGACTGAAGAAGGCCTTGACCCACCATCCGGATCGGGTGGAAGTTCAATATGTTGTCCATGGTTTCGAGTTCGGTTTCGTTATCCTGGAAGGGGAGGTCAGCCAGGGTCGTGCACCACCCAATTTGAAGTCTGTAAAAGGGATGGAGGATGAGGTGAGAGCTAAGATCGCGAAGGAAGTAGCCGAGGGACGAATAGCTGGCCCCTTTGCCGAGCCCCCTTTCGGGGATTTCGTGGTATCCCCCTTAGGGATAGTGCCTAAGAAGGCACCGTGAGAGTTTTGGCTCATCTACCACCTGTTGTGGGCGCTCTGTAAACGATGCCATCCCTAAAGAACTATCAACAGTGCGGTATGTGTCCTTCGACCAGGCCGTTGACCGAGTTAGAGCATACAAAAGAGGCACCCGTTTAGCCAAGTGTGACGTGAAGTCAGCATTTAGGCTGTTGCTGGTTCACCCCAACAGCTTCCAACTTCTGGGGATGAAATTTGAGGGTGCCTATTACTATGACAGGGCCATGCCCATGGGTTGTGCTGTTTCCTGCTCTGTCTTCGAGTGTTTCAGCTCAATGGTGGAGTGGGTTTTCAGGCAGCAGATTCAAAGTGGTGATGTCTCAAAATACCTGGATGATTTTTTTATAATCGCACCCCCAGTTTTGGGCGTATGCGAACGGTTGCTGGAGGAATTCCAACACTTGGCGGAATATCTGGGTCTCCCCCTGGCTCCTGAAAAAATGAAGGGACAAGCCACTAGGCTTACTTACTTGGGAATAGAGATAGACACTGAGCGGACGCTGTCATGTCTACCAGAGGACAAGTTAGAGGCATTGAAAACAAAGATAACAGCATGTAGGGTGGCCAAAAAAAGTCACGATACGGACCTTACAATCACTGGTGTGTAGTCTGAATTTTGCTTGCCGGTTGTCACTCCAGGGTGGGCATTTTTGTCCAGACTGTACATCACATTAGCCAGAAACCCCCCACAGTACCACCATGTTAGGGTCACCAGGGAGATAAAGGAGGACCTGGGGATTTGGGAAGCTTTCCTTGCAAAATTTAATGGGGTACGCTTTTGGTGGGACAAAGCTAGGGATGCGGCACAACTCCAGGTGCACTCTGGTTCTGCGGGAGGCGTCAGTTTTGGGGTGTACTTCAGAGGGCACTGGACCATTGCCCCATAGTCCCGTCGTGGACCCAATCGGGAGTGACTCGAGATCTGACGTTTCTGGAGCTGTTCCCAATAGTCCTGGCTGTACACTTATGGTTTGCTGAATTTGCCAACAAATCGGTAATCTTTTGGTGTGACAATATGGCGATGGTGCACGCCATCAACACCATGTCATCCAAGTCCCACAGAGTGATGAGTTTGGTAAGGGCAATGCTCCTTAAGTGCCTAGAGCATAACATACTCTTTACAGCAAGGCACGTTCCCGGGGTAGATAACAGCATAGCTGATGCACTCTCTCGGTTACAGATGGAGTGATTCCGAGACTTAGCGCCGAAGGCGGCACCCAACCCAGAGCTGCTCCCTCAGTGGTTATGGGGTCTTGGAGACTAGAGATCCAGAGGATTGCCCAGGGATCGTTGGCCCCCCCGTACCCAGGCAGTTTACAACCGAGCATTCAGGGAATTTCAAGAGTTCAGGCAGGACAGGGGGTGGGGTCCGGGTTTCCCCATTCCGGAGGCTCAGATGCTGCAATTCTTGGTGCATTTACCTGAGAGGGGTTTAGCAAGTAGGACGTTGTCTGGGAAGGTTGCTGCTCTGACTTTTATGAGTCGTTTGAATGGCTACACACCACCGGATAGAGGGTTCTTTGCACGGCGTATGTTGGAGAGTTGGACCCGGGAGTCGGAGCGGCAGACCGATAGAAGGGTCTCCATATCCATCCCAATTTTACAGGCTTTGTGTGGATTCCTGCCGGGCATTTGTTTTGACCAATATGAAGTATTACTGTTTGCCACAGTTTTTAAAGTTATGTTGTTTGGGGCTTTCAGAATCAGTGAGGTGGCGGCTGAAGGGAGGTTTGACCGGTTGGGTAGGGCGCTGGCGCTGCACAATGTATGGGTCCGCCCAGGGTTACTAAGGATCTCAGTCCAACACTCTAAGACAAACCAGAGAGATTGGGGGCAGCCAGTCACGTTGAACAAAATTGGTTCACAGGACATCTGCCCAGTTCAAGCAGTAGGGAGATACTTGGAGGTTCGCCCTCAGGGTGCTGGCAACTTGTTTGTACACATGAATGGCACTCCACTGACCCGTTATCAGTTCACTGGGGTGTTTAAGGCGGCAGGGCGAGCAATAGGTTTACTTACAGACAGGTATGGGACACATTATTTCAGGATAGGGGCCACAACCACGGCTGCTGCAACAGGGCTTTCAGCAAGTGACATCAGAGCCATTGGAAGGTGGCGGTCACGAGCATACCAGGGATACATCCGGCCACAAAACGTAAACTGATAACTCTGTATTTGTATTTCTCCAGGCTGTGGGCACCAGCTATGTAACAAGGCGGTGGTGTGGCTCACCGGCCACAGCTCTGTCCGCCGGGCGGTGCAGGCGGTGAAGTTTTTCAAACAGATGACCCAACTATAGGCCTATCTGCTGGGATGAAGATAAAGTGGTTGGGAAAAGGGAGTATGCTGTGGGAACAGTTAGTTCCCTGATTGTCCCATATGCGAAACCAGGTACACCCTGACATCCTCCTCATTCATCTGGGGTAAATGACCTACGGGTCTCAAGCAGTGTTAGCCTAGTCATAAAGATCAAGTCACAACTACTGATAATCAAGGGTTTTTTCCCAGGGGTCAAGATTGTGTGGATGCACCTTGTACCGCGCCTCACGTGGGGAGTAGACACTCAACCCAAGAAACTAGACAAGGCACGTAGGAATGTTAACCGAGATATCAACAAGTGGTGGGTAAGTTTAGGAGGTCGCTGTGTGAAGCATAGCCAAATTACTTATACACGCCCAGAGCTATTTTTGAGGAATGGGGTACATTTGTCCCCAGAGGGGAATATTTTGTATTTGGCCAATATAGCAGGGACAGTGGCCCATATGTTGTGAATGGGTGTTGGTGGAGTACAGGACTTACCAGAAGTTGTGGTGGCGGGGGTCCAGTATGGTTAATAGGTCTTTTAGGTTAGGTAGTTTTAAGATAGATGAACCATCTCCATAAGAGATGGGGAGCGATACCTGGTGATAAGCAGGGTATGGCTAGCACCAGGACTGTGCCTGTGGGAGAGGTGCCAAGCAGGGGCAAGGGCAAGCATGGCCCTCGATCTGAATAATGCCATTCTCCTTACTTATGCCTAAACAGGCATTTCCCATTCGGCCTTGGCCAGGGAGCTGTTCGAAGGGGATGTTGACAGTTTGAGTTTGGTACTGGCTTTGGAAGGCATATCCAAGCGAGCCACCTATTAATGATGTTTGGTTGTTTAGAGATAAAATACTGGGCCCTTGATTGCTTAGAAGCAATCTCACCAACATCTTGTTTTGTTTATTAAAGAGAGTGGCCATTTTAATCCATCTCATGTCTCCGTGTCTCATTCCTGTGGGGGGAGGGGGTGTGCCGGCAACTGGGAATTGGTTCTTAATTATTTAGAGAAGGTCAGAAACTGTAGATCTATGAGAAGAGATGCAGCCTAACGCAGGATCTGAAAAGAGCTTGATAATTAGGATCAGAGAAGTCTGGGAGAAATAACACCCTCCCCCAAACCTTGGTTTGTCCCTCCTAGAGTATCTCCTATCAGACCCCTTACACCAATGCATGGCTCCAACTTCTTTAATCAGTCACCAGGTCACAAGAGCAAGCAAAAATCATGGTCAAGGGCAAGCTGGGTTAAAAGCCAATATAGCCCAATGGTCAAGGCAAGAATTGTGGCTATGACCACACTGAGTTACATTGCCGGCAAGGCCAGTCCAAGGACTGGGTGGAAGGAAGGGTAAGGGTAATGAGGCAGTGGGCAGGTACTAGAAGCAGGCAAAGGATGAGGCTGGGTATGCAAGACAGGAGTATAGGATAACAGCAGCAAGGCCATCAGGTTGCACAATCCCTGGCAGGAAACAGGAAGTATATAAGAGTCCTTTGGACCAATCAGGGCACAGTGAGGTCTGAGCTAATCAGGTTCTCCAGGAGGTGGAGCTAGAGCTGGTGGTGCCTCAGCAAAAAGCTATCCAACAGGCTGATTGTTGCGGGTGAGGAGCTGACCCTACAGAAACAGCCCATCTCAGGAGCACTGGACCCGAGGCTATCAGGAATGGTATCCTTCTGTGACTCCATCTGACCATGTGACCCCAACTGGCCCTTCTTAAGGCTAACCCTGGCAATAGATAACCCTTGGGAGTCATCTATGATTAACTTTATGATCCTATGACCTGAACTCAATGTTTCAGGGCGTAAGAGCTGGGATTGGAATCATGTGTCAGATAGGGCAAAAATGAGATAGCTCATCAAAATTTTGGTTCTTGTTTCATCTCGGTCGAATCAAAAACCTTTCAATGGACCTCTCGATGCCCAACAATGTGTTGACGAATACTTGGGCAAAAGTATAGAAAATAATAATAAAAAAATTCATGTGCATGTGCAAAATGGCTGTCGGGTATTTTGCGCATACACAAAACAACTACTGCCCTTAACCAAAATGGTGGCAATAGTGGTACTGCCCTTTTGATTAAGGGCAGCAGCCATTTTGTGCATGTGAAAAACATCCTGGTGGTCATTTTGTGCATGTGCAATCTGCTGCCTTTAACCAAAATGGTGCTGATGCTACTGCCACCATTTTGGTTAAGGACAGTGGCCATTTTGAGCATGCACAATGCATTTTTTATTATCAGTTTTTAATATTTTCACCCAAGAATTCATACCAGGACCGGGAAATCAACGAGAAATCAATCTTGGTTCCTGAAATTCAGATCCAGAACTGGCAAGGGGACAAATAAAAAACAATCATAGGTCAAATTTGGCTGTTGGGTACTAGGTTCCTCAATCTTGGTTATGCCCTCACTTCAAATTAAATCCATACCTGTGGCACTAATTAAAAAGCAGGTCCATTATAAAATCATATTGGAAGCAAATGCACAACATAGGCTCCAAACTGACACGTAGACACAGTAACTGGAAGAGACAAAGCAATATAAAAATCACTTGGACAAAAGTTACCTTTTTATTTTCCTCAACAACTTCTCTCTCTGTTTGTATCTTGAAGGTCTTTCCCATTAAAGTATGCGGCCTTCTCCAAGGTTTAAAAGTGTGCTGTTAGTCTGCCCTTCAAATTCTTTTATTATTGGTGCCGTATTATTAGACAAAACACTGGCTGCTTCAGTTTAATTTCCCTTGACTGTCTGCCCCACCGCAAATAAATAAATAAATTTCAAGGATCAGCAGGGTCAAGCTTACTGTTGATAACTTTTGCTTTTATGAAACCTAGTCAACAAGAACCATAAGGGATCTACAGTATGTGGAAAATCAAGTCAATGAAGTTGCCTGCCTATTTGTAATGAAAACAGAAGGAATGACTGTCAGTTGACTGTTTGCAGTGAAAGACAAAACAAGGCTCCCAATAGACAAGCTTCAATTTTTTGCTACAGACATTCTGTAAACTATTAACCTCCATGCTATAGAAAGGCCAAAGGGTTTTTGGAGGAGGGAGGGAAAATTTGCTCACCTGCATTTATTTGCTTCACCCCACTTAATGTCTGGCAAAATGTGATCATGTCACCAATTGTTATATATAAAGAGAGGAGAACATTGCAATTAGTATGGGTCATAACCCATTATCTGATTTAACAGCATGCTATATGTGACGTATTATACCTCATTTCCCACAGTTTAATTTGGGCTCAGGGATTTTAGTCATGCACTCCATGTGTATGAAAACTTTAATGACAAGTGAGTTCTGTGTGGCCATCACACACGGGAGTTAAAGGGAATATGAACCCAACACTTTTCAATGCATTATCTCCTCACATCTCTGCTCCAGATGCAAGGAAAGGAGGAAGGTGCATAATGGAGGGTGAAAGGACTCCATGGGGTTCAAGGGAAACTGGGGAGGCACCATCTTGAGCCCACCCCGCAGCCTATCACCTCACATTCAGAACACAGTGAATCTGAATGGATTGGCACCATGGTCCTGCAGTGGTTGCAACAGGACCATGAGATCCTCTACCTCGCCCCCATAAGCAAAGGGGCTTCAGGAAAGGACCATCACCAAGGCAGCTGCCTCTTTGTCCAGGCCCCAAGGTCATCACTGCCACTTTCTAATGCCTCCAGCAGAGCCCCACAGGCTAGCAGAGCCCAATCAGAAAAGAGGTCAGTGACAGCTCTAGGTTTTGTTTTCCCCTAAGCAAAAATTTGAATGGGCCCTTATGTTTTATCAACAGATACATTAGTAGCCTAGCCCTGGATATACTGATATTTAATTCATGAGTCTGAATGATAGTGTTCCTCAGTGGGTAGATACTAGCTAGCAGTCCAAATCTGACCTATGGAGTCTTTTTTTTGTGGCTCCAGTCTCCCTGCCACACACAGCCAGCTCAGTCTGAACTACTGGAACTGAAATTTATTTATTTATTTATATTAGATAAACAAAAAACCTACGGTTTTACAAACTTAGTTAAGGCAGATTCATACCAAGCAAACTTTAACAAACCTAGAAATTGTGTGTTAAGACTCCCGCCTTAACTTCCACACCATGTAAGCAGTAAAGATGTTGTATGGCTTCGCATACTGTGCTCGCTTACAATTTAGGCTCCATGCACCCACACTTTGCCTTGGTCTTTCAGCTCCAATCCTCTTCCTTTGCAGGTTGGGGGGCAACACTAAAGCTGAGCAGAATGCTATGTAAGCGTTTAATAAGAATTTGGGTACACGTTGACATTAAATGCATGTAAAGGCCAATGGAAGGAATGGAGGAAACATTAATCCTAATTTGGAATTAATTATATCTCATTAAGTGTTTCTGAAATAATACAATGGAGATGCATCTTTGGGAGTGGGGGTGGGTGGGAGAGGATGTGGAATAACAAAGGCAGCAGGGAGAGATGGTGGAATGACAGGGAGGAGGATATAAGGATGAAGTACAGGAGGAAGGAACTTGGTGGAATAATAGGAGGAATGACATAAGAAATTAGTAGAATCTCGAGATTGTTGGTGATGTAAATGACTGGGAGGAGTGATAGAGTATGGGAAACACTACCATGGTTCTATTAAGCACCATAGGTA
>QEPC01009171.1:917660-928537 GCA_003113815.1 Sphenodon punctatus | reverse complement strand
GTTAGGGGGGTGGTTCATGGGGTGGGGGTTGTTGTGCTTTTATGTATATGGGATTTTTAATTGTGAATTGTTTTAATGTTTTGAATTGTTGTTCGCCGCCCCGAGCTGCCCTATGGGCTGGAGGGGTGGGACAGAAGTTTTTTATAAATAAAAAATATGGCTGTTATGGGCTGGTCCATGGGATGAAGAATTACCCACAGGTCAGCCCTGTTCATTTGCTTGCTGCCACACCAACCACTCGTGGGTGCTGGGTACCATCACCAAAAATGCTTTTTATTTACTGCACATTTCACTGCAGCAGCCCCGAACTACAGGCCTTTCCTCATCCACAATCCTGTCCCAAGTGGTTTCTTGCCCCCTCAGTTCCTCTGAGAATTGCTTCTGACACACACCAATCTTTCTGGGGATTTTTCCCTTTCCTTCCCATACTTCCTCTCCTGTTACTTACGTCAGACTTGTGCCTGGTTACTGGCTAGGAGCTGGCTATCCCAGAAACTAATTCTGACAGGACTTACCCATGGTCAGCACCCTGCCACAGTGGCATATTGCTACACTTTAAACTGGAGCAACTTGCCATGCCACAGGATAGGTTGCCCATAAGGGATGTGTGTGTGGTTGCAAATGGTGGCAATTCGCTACCCCGCGAGATTGTCAGGTGAACACAGATTTTGTAAGCCCATCCTGGACAGGGACCTGTTCCTAATGAATGATTGTTCATGCCAAGTACATTGCTGGTGATAAGTAATAATTTTTTTAAATCCCACATTTAAAAAAATATATTTTAAAAGCTAAGGCCTGTCTGTAATTGGTGCTAGGTTTTTCCAAGTACTAGCTCATAGCCCATTTAGACTTCTAAGGGGTCAGATATTAAGACGTGCTCAGCATGATCCGACATCTCTCACTGTTGAATATCTGGGCACTTATTTAGGTGCCAAATAGATGATACTGAAATGTTTTGAAAATTTGGTCCAGAAATGTGTCATCTAACACTTGTTTATACTAAAGAGGACAGGAAAAACAAACCCTACACAAAATAGAATGTCACCAAGAAATCCTATAGTCCTTTCTTAAAGTGATACATACACAAAAAGAAGAACTTGCTTGCACGGTCTTACACTTATGAATTCTCAATGAGATTTTATGATAGGTACTGGTTAAAATAGATCCTGGAGCAAAATTACCAAAGGCATTGCAGTTATGTTACAGCATGCACTACAAAGTCACACCATTTCAATAGACAGTGTAGGATAAAAAAAAACCAATCCAATTTATGACAAATTAAGTTATAATATTGTTGAAAAAAGCAACTAGGGAAATTAAACACAAAACCTCTTTCAACACCAATTATATTTCAGTGTTTTATGGATTTATGTCAGCACCTGAAGGTTAATTTGAAGGGATTCCTTTTCATTAAGTGGACTTTTGGAAAAGAAATGTAGAAAAGCTAGTAATGATACTATTGTGGGCCGCTAGGCGGGCTTGCTATGCCAGGTGGCCACAAGGGGCCCAAGTCCATGCAAATAAGTCCCACAGACTCAGGAGTTGATGTTTCACCTGTAGCATCTTTATTCAGTGTAGTCCATTCAAAGAGTGCATACCTTAATGGAGCTAGCAGCCTCTGAGAGGGATCTGTCCCCTCTTCCCAGCCAGATACAGACTGCCTCAGGATCCCCCAGCCTAAGCCTTGATACGTCTAGGGTGGGTGAAGCCCAGGCACCACTAAGTAATTCTTAAAAGGCTATCTCCAAATCCCTTACAGATCCAATGTCCTGCCAGTACAGTATACATTTAGGCTCACAGACAAGCTTGATCTGGAGGTAAGTGGCACAAACGGAACATAAAGAACCACCAACATCAACAAGAGAGATAAAAGTACTGATGTGTCCTCCATTTTATTACTAATTAATTATCATCATCATCATCACTGGAAATTAATGGAATGTGATGCCAAAGGAACAGACTTTTGTCTTGATAAAACAATCCTCAGGCCAGGGGTTCCCAAAGTTTTTCAGGTACTGGCCTCAGTGAGAGATTTTAAAAAGAAACAACAACAAAACCCTTACTGCATACTTAAGCTTTGAAAATTTACATATCTGTCTTCTTTCTAATAATCCAGTTGATGTAGTGTATTTGGCTTTTCAGAAAGCCTTTGAAAGTCCCTCAACAGAGACTCTTGGGAAAACTAAGTAGCCATGACATAAGAGGAAGAGTGTTCTTATGAATCAGTAGCTGGTCAAAAGAGAGGAAACAAAGAAATAACTTAGTTATAAGTGGTCAGTTTTCACAACGGAGAGACGTAAACACTAAACAGCAGTGTGCTTCATCAAAGGTCTGTGCTGGGACCGGTCTTTAACATATTAATTAATGATCTGGAATAGAGGATGGAGAGAGAGGTGACCACTGGCCAAATATGCAGATGACACAGTCATTCAAGATAGTTAAGTTCAAAGGAGACTGCAAAGAGCTACAGAAGGATATTGCATGAATTGCAATAAAATGGCAGATGAAATTCAAGGTTGACACGTGCAAATTATGCACATAGGAAAAAATAATCTGAATAATACATATACAGTGTCGGCTTCTAAATTGTAACCGCTTGGGAAACATATCTTGGAATCATTGGGGCTGATCCCATGCTCTGTGGATCCTGCGTGCACCTCTGCACGTGCATATCCACGCGATTTCTGTGCAGCATAATATGCTAACAATGGGGATGCACACAGGATCCATGGGGTGTAGGATCAGCCCCACCATGGATAGTTCACTGAAAAATTCAGCTCAGTGTACAGCAGTGACCAAAATGGCCATCATTGTTCTGGGAATTATTGGGAACAGGGTAGAAAATAAAATGGACCACTGTACATATCCATGGTCCACCCACACCTTGAATATTGTGTACAATTCTAGTCTCCCTCATCTCAAACAGGACATAGTAGAACTGGAAAATGTTAACAGAAGGGCAACAAAAATGATCAGATTGGCCCATGGAACTTGTACTAATTTTCAAATTGGCCCATGGGGAAAAAAGGGGTTCCGCACTCATGTCATTTAGCAATTCAGTGACCCCACTTGGGATCCTGAACCCTAGTTTGGGACCCTTTTCATTAGGAACATACAGGAGGCAATTAGGGTGTGATTATTCTAAGATCAGTAAACACAACCATTAAAAAAGTTGAGTTGATTTTGGTGGGCTTTTGCATTGCAGGGCTGAAATGAGAATCCTGTGCTCGTTCTCGCAAGTCTCAGCAAGAAGCCAATTCTCACTAAGATTTGCAAGGGTGATTTTCAGCTCTAATTGAGAGTCCAGAGCTTGATATTGAAACGGTTATCATGGCCAACCTACAGAACCGTTCTGTTCCTATCAGTGTGGGTAGTGATATGCTACTCAAAGGGTTCTTCCCAAGTACTTAAAAACAATGCTAATTCCATGCTTCCTTCTCACCCTGTCTGTACTGTAGGAGAAATACCTCCTTTATACAGCAGTCCTGAATCTGTGTGACACCATGGCTAGCCCTTCACACCATCACAAATTCCATTTATTTGAAATGGACTCATGTTGGTGCTGGGAAGGGGTAACACCAGTGCCAAACAGCTTCAGGATCATGCACTTCATGTGTACTTGTTACTGTTTATCTATGCATGTGACTAGGAATGTTAAGTACCCATGCATGAAAAGCTTATGGCAAAGAAATGTTAGGGATGGGCGAACGCGGTTCGGAAGTTCAGAGTTCGGCCCAAACTCGGCCTGCTCGGACGACTGAACATGAACCCGAACACAAACATGCCGAACAGAACCGAACACCGAACAGCGAAATGGCCGAACAGTTCAGTCAGTTCGGATCAGGTTCGGGTGAGTTCAGGTGGCAAGAAAAGGTTCACTCACTGTAAGGTCAAACATGACAGGAAGGGGTAGTACTAGTGAGAAGCAGACTTCCAGGCACCAGGGGTGGAGAGGCTTGCAAGAAATGAAACTATCTGCCTCCCCCCTTCCCAACACCTTCTGAGCTAGTCACTGTTCCTGAACAGCAGGCGTTGAGTAGGATTATTAGATTGCTTTAAGTTTCATTTCAGTTTTGTACTGAAATGAAACTTAAACCTTAAACTGAAACCTTGTGTTTGTGATTCCCCCCCCTCATCCCATATAGAGAGAGATAGAGAGATATAGATATAGAGAGATAGATAGATAGGTTAGGGATAGTAGTTGTAGGAGCTAGCTTAGTGATAGAGATAGCGTTAGTGATTTAGTTTTAGTGTTTGTAGGAGTAGGCCTGTGTACTTATTAGATAATCCATTTAGTTCATAGCATTTAGAATAGTTAATAGCAGTTAGATTTAATGTAGATAGATATATATAATATTAGATAAAAAAATAAATTAAAAAACCCCATGTAAAAACAAAAAAACAAATAAAAAACAAAAGAAAACCATATAAAACCCAATAAAAAACCAAAAAACCTATAAAAAAACAAGAACATCCATAACAACATTTAAAACCCAATAAAAAACCAAAAAACCATATAAAAAAACCAAAAACACCCATAACAACGTTTAAAACCATAGAAAACCTAATAAAAAACCAAAAAAACCAACCATATAAAAAACAACAATAACACCCATAACAGCATTTCCCGAATGGCCAAACCGAACGGCCGAACCAAACGGCCGAACCAAAAGGCCGAATCCGAACCCGGCAAACTAACCGAACTGCCGAACCGAACCGACGAACCGAACGGGCGAACCGAACGCAGCTGAACCGAACGGTCGAACCCGAACCGCGATCTGTTCGCCCATCCCTAAGAAATGTGTTTTCCACTTAGTTCTGAAAGAGGTTCGTTCCATGATCATTCTTACCTCCTCTTGCAGGAAGGAGCTCTGTAGCCTTGATCTAGCTCTTTTGAAAGTTCTGCCTCCGACACTTACGTGTTTGGTTTACTGTTTTGTTTTTGTCCCAGTGTGACGTAGATGTGGTGGAGGTCGTGGAGGGAGAGAGAGAATCTATTGTACACTAAGGCCAGTTCTGTGGATGGCTTACACTTGCCAGTAACTGACTTCATCTTGAGTTCTGCACTCTATAGATTACATATAAAATAGAAACCTGGCCTTTAGGACTGTACACTACTCAGATGTACAGAGCCAGAACAGAGTACCAAGGCATTGTGTGCAGAGCAGCAACATATGCTAATGAGCAGATGGACTGATGCATTTGGTATCAGTTGGAGCATTTCAGGGTGTGTAGCTTTATTCTAGATATAAACAAGCATAATAAACCTAGGAAATTGAAAAATGAAAGAAACCCAGACACAATTAGGTATTGGAATTCACAGTTAAGGAAGCCACAAACCTTAAGCTCTGCTCCAGTGTGTAGTAGTGCCATGAAATAATGATCTATTTATGATTAAGGAATCTTGGTATGTGCAGGCAATTTGGGGTGACAGGAGAATCTCTCTAGACAAAAACTGGGCTGCTGAAGATACGTGTTGTCATTCCTGCTTCATGCAGCAGAGACCTGGACCTTTAAGAAGACTGACAGACAAAGACTGGCCTTTGAAATGAAACTTTACCCATAGTCATTAGCAGTAAGTTGGTAGGACCATTTTAGAAATGAGGCTATCAGAAAAGGGATTGGTGCCAAAGAGTCAGTAATAGTTGATGTGATACTTAAAAAGGAAGCTTCGGTTATTTGAACATATTTGCTGGATGAAGGGCAATCCTTTACTAAACTTTGGTTTGGTAGGAGGCAGTAGACCAATAGATCGACCATGTAGTAAGCAGGAAGATGACATAATAGTTTCGGGTGGAAGAGACTTAAAAATACAGTATGCTGGAGCACAGAACAGAGCAAACAGACAGTGGAGCAGACATTACCAGTCCCTACAGACATTAGACTATGAGATGAAGGAAGGAGAGAAGAATTCCCAGACAAGATTAAATCAATTTTTAAAGACATTAGATTCTTTTTTCCTCCTGTTGTCAGAGCCCAAATTTCTGTTTTAAAGTGCAAAATATTAATCAAGTCACCCATAACTACAGAGCCACAGTCACTGTCCGCATGATATTTTAAAGACATGCAGGAGTTGTGCATCACTTGTTTGCAATGGTTGCATCCTGACCTTTGTGATGTTGGAAGGAATGAAAGACGAGAAAAATGCAACTTGGACAACTGACCCCACTTGGACTGAGTTTGAAGTTGGGACCTTCATTAAAATATGCACCTCTCTTGCTTCAGCTTGAGAATGGGGAGCAGTAACAGATCACACACCTATTATTTGGACCAGCCAGCATGGAGAAGGGGAAAATTTAGAATTCTCCAGTGTATGTTATATATGGACAAACCCCGGAAGTTCTCTTCTGTCTGGGCTTTCTGGTTCTCTTTGATGAATGGTGATGTGCTTTCACTTATGATCATTGCTACTCAAATAAATGAGACCAGAAGGCAAAACACAATAGAATAAGTAGTCCCATGGAGCAAATGCCTGAACTAATGAATCTGAATTTTCTAAGTTCCTAAGTAGGGACAATGCTCAATGGACATTATTTGGATTTTTTTTAAAAAAATACAAAAGGGTCCATATTTCCCCTCCAGCCTTCAGGTGCACCTATTGTTATAAAAGCTTTAGTCCTTCTTTAACTTTGGGCCTCTTGCCTGTTTACCCAATTTGGTTGAAATCAGCATGCAGGTTGAAAGGTTATCAAGGACGAAACACAAATACGTGCGCACACAGAGTGAGTTGCATACGTTTTCTTTCCATAAGGAACCAGGCTACATGCACGCACAGAGAATGAAAAAAAGAAGCCATGAGAACATGAGGCAACAGGAGACCAGTATATGGAATACATGCTTTAGCTACTGCTGCATCATAACTCAATCAGATTGGCACACACCACACTAAGGGCACATCCTCCACCCACTGAAATAAATGGTAAAATCTCCCATCAACGTTAATAGTGGAAGACAGCACCTTAAGGTGGAGGAGAATTCATGGAGGTGGGGGGGGGGGCGGAAGTTCAGTCTCATAAATGCATAGATGTGCATTTTACACAAACATGTTTGCATATGGTTATGCTAAAATGGAAGGACTCCTGCATAATATATATATATATACACACACAAGATATCTTGAATGAGGTTATTGTATTGGCCAGAAAGGCCACCAGACCAAATAGATTTGTATTTTGTGAGGGAGATGGGGGGAGGGGGTTCAGAGAAAGTGATGACAACGTGCTTCCACCATTAGACCAGACGTAATAGTCCTTATGAGCCTGGTTCTCTTTGGTGCATGAGGCACAGATGAATAATTTAGGATCTTTTCCAGATTGATTTCTCATAAACTGCGGCACCTGGCACTCTCGGCACTAAAGAGAGTCCTTCTGTTTGTTACAGCACCACAAGCCATGTTGAAAAGTATGCTTGGAATACACTTTAAGTGGTTAGCAATTCAGGTGTGGAATAGTAGGCTTGGACGTCAGCACCAGAATTGGTTCCCAATATGCTGAAGAGTTAACTCTGACACCTCTCAGCCATCATAGAACTAGTCTGCCTCTGCGATATAAGGTGAGTGAATTCACATAGGTAGTCCTGCTTCAGTTTGGGGGTGTGGAGAAAAGGGCTGATCTGTGCATATTTTTCAGTACTGTAAAATAACACAAGAACATAAATTGGGCTTATGCTCTTGCTGATTCTTGCACGGCAGTCATGGAGGTAATGTTTTCCGTGATTTCCCCCGCTATCTGTGACTTTCCCCATCTCTCCATGGCTTCTGTGAGATCTTGCCTGCTGTACTTTGACAGCTGTTTTGCACAATTGGGCAAGCGACATAGTGTCAGCAGCGTAAGCGGCTGCGCGATATACAGGAAAGAGAGCTGCAGCAGGTGAAAGAGACAGAGATGGAAAGAATAAAAGATGAGGGAGATAGAGAACAGGAGGCTGAGTGGTACAGCAGGTAAGTAGCTGGAGGCAAAGGCTTGGAGGGTCGAGGGAGGGCCAGAACACATTTAGAGAATGTCCTTGAATGTCGGGGCACAGATGTTACAGACTTCTGGGACAACATTAAAGACCGCTTTCCTAATCTTTCAGAAATAGCTGTAAGATGTCTGTCTGTCCCTGTCGACAGTGTGGACTGTGAGCATTCCTTTTCATCCTACAAAGATGTTCTATGCAATGAGAGATGCTCTATCAAGGAGGGAAACCTAGCGATGTACAACATGCTCTTTCAGAACGAAGGAAAGCTGTAACCAAGCAATTGCATGGTTTAAAATGTAATGCTTTTTATTTGAAGTTCTTTATTATTTAAACCATTGAATAAAATTAAAAGTGACCTGTGATTTTCCCATGACTTCTTATGTTTTTTACTGCGACCTCTCCATGATTTATTTTTTTAAAATGCCATGACAAAATTGTAGTCCTAAACATAAGTAGTTCTGTACCAGGCCAGACCAATTGTCCATTGAATCCAGCATCCTGTCTCCAACAGTGGCCATCCTCATTCACTTAGGACAGAGGTGTAGCTAGAATAGGTGCAGCAGTTTCAGTTGCACTGGGGCCCATGAGCCGGAGGGCACACGCATGGAGAGCGCATACAGATACTGGAGCAGAGTACCCCAGCAGGGGAGGGACCCATTCCATTTTCTGCGCCAGGACCCACTCCAACCTAGCTATGCCCTGGGCTTAGGGGGAAGTACCCAACACATCAGAATAGGGTGATCACTGTTCACTCCCAACACTCAGAGGTTACATCCCCTGACTTACTAGACTAATAGCCATTTATGGACATATCCTTCCAAGAATTTATCCAGTCTTTATGTGGCTGGGCATTAAGAGCAGGCAGCGCGAATGCTGCCACAGAGCAGGGACCACTCCCAGGTCTGCGCTAATGAATAAAGGTGGCCGAATGGTCACCCAGAGGAATGCTGAAGAAAAAGGTTGGACAGCCAACACGGGGTTTGTGGCAAAGTATCTGGGACCAAAGCAGCTTGGAAACGAGCTGCAGCAGAGAGCCAGAAGGGACTGGAGATCACGCAGAACCCTGGTGAGATCGGTCCTTATTGTTTGCACCCAGAAAAGGCTTATGTTTATACTGTGCCCTGGAAACTCACCCTGTTAGTGGGAGAAGCCCCTCGCTGGAGGATTGGACAAGCTATAGAGAAGGAGAAGATGGCGAGAACCCCAAACTCCATGTTGATGTACCCCTGAGAAAACCTACCATATTGGACTTGTAGGACTAAATCCTAGGACCCTGGAAACTGCATTAACAGTCTTAGGGCACTGTGGAGGGCCCCGGAGCCGATACCCCAAGATAAAAAGAACCCTCCTCCCAAAGAGGATTGAGGCCCCTACCACATCTTGTTTAAACCCCGCTATGCGACTGGCCTTCACAGCATTATCTGGAAACAACTTCTATGAACCTTATAGTTAACAGTACGTTGAGTGGAAAAGTACTTCCTTTTGTTTGCTTTAAATTTGTTCCCAGTTAGTTTCATGAGGAATCCTGTAATTCTAGCATTATTTGAGAGAGTAAATAACATTTTTCTCTTATCAATATGATTTTCTTCATGCAGAGTTGACACCCCCAAATGTTATATAACCACACACACCCCAAGGTAAAAATTAGTCAGGCTCTGTCTCTGCCTCAAATCATGAGATTTTTTTAAAGGGTTGTGATTTTCAAACCAAATACTATGTAAAACTGCCAGGCGGTAGAGTGATTTGCTAGCCAAGCATAGAAGTCTACCTGCCAGTCTGGGACTTGCAGTGAGAGAGGGAGACCAGGGCTGCCCAGAGGCAAGCAGGTGAGTGAATTTTTACAATTCTGAAAGTGTGCGTTTTCTTTGAGCTTCTTACCATTTGGGGGCACACTGCCATCATGTTTCTTCCCTTTTCTCCAAACCACAAAGGCTAGAAACTTTACTGTATGCTGAGATTCATGACCCTAGCATGTACTTCAGAATTTTAAGAAACCCCTTAAATGGATGATGATATTATATGAGTTAGCAACCTTGATACATAAGAGTTTTGATGGCGAAGACAAGACGATTGTGCTGTATGCAAATAGGGAGAGAGAGCCATTAGAAGGAGAGGAGGGATTGAACATGATCAAAGTAGCCAGGGAGGTCGATGATCTTGGCAGCAGAGTGCTGAACAGAAGCGAGAGGGTTGAGGTGAGAGCGGGGAAGGCCAGTAAGGAGGAGGTTGCAGTAAGTCAAAGCAAAGGATGACTAAAGAATGGATTAACGTTTTGGCAGTCAAAGTAGTAAGGAAGGGCCAGGTTGCGGTGGTGGCCAGGAGTGCTTTTCAACAACTCCATCTGGTGAGGAGTCTGCAGCCTTTTCTTTTGGACTTGGATCTGGTCACTGTCATCCATGCTTTCATCACCTTGACGCTAGACTACTGCAATGAGCTCTGCGTGGGGCTGCCCTTGGTGACTGTTCAGAGGCTGCATCTCCTTACGGGGACACGTCGCTGCGAGCATGTAACACTGGTGCTCTATTCACTGCACTGGCTGCCGATAGTCTTCCGGGTCTGATTCAAGATGCTGGTGATGACCTTTATAGCACTAAATGGTGTAGGCCCCATCTATCTGAGGGATCGCCACGTGTCATGTCACGGCCTCTGATCAGCTGGGGGCACCTTCCTGGAGACTTGGGGTTTTTGCCTATGAGGAGGATGTTCTTGGCTGTTGCACTGTTGCTATGGAACTCCCTCCCCCAGGAGGTCCGCCTGTGTTCAAAATGCCACCTGACGCAACGTAAGATCATTTTGTTCCATCAGACGTTTGTCAGCGGGAATTTAATTGTGTGTGTGTGTGTGTGTGTGTGAGAGAGAGAGAGAGAGAGAGAGAGAAGAATCCATCCAGGAACTGCCTCAGGGCAGTGTGTGTGTGT
>QEPC01009171.1:897998-910642 GCA_003113815.1 Sphenodon punctatus | reverse complement strand
GGGGGGGACACGGGCGACCCGACACCACGCAAAGCATACCGGGCACCGGGCGGGAGGGGGTTGGGGGGGCTGGGCAGCAGGACTGGGATAAGGGGATGAACGGGCAGAGGGGCACGGCAGGACACTGCCACCAGGTACATGGAACCCCACAGCAGAACAGTCCTTACGGGCACCCCCACAGCAAAACTCTGAGTCCTGGCATGGGGGGGTCCCGGCAGTTCGGAAGAAGGGCACATCGGGAGGGCGCATGTCACAGAGAGCCGTCAGGGAAGGGTCCAGGAGGCACATGCAGTCAAGGCACCCCACCGAGGGGCATATGGACAGCAGCCAAGAGAGGCAGTAGAGCACAGTAGGTCCAATGATGCGGAGCCCCATCCTTGCAGGAGTGCGGGAGGGGCAGTCCGGGGGCCCCGGAACCCCAGGAGCACACAAGCAACCTAGGAGGGAGGAGTGCGGGCCCAAGGTTGGCCGGTTCCACAGCCGGCCCAGTAGCACACGTGGAAGCTGGCGTTGAAGCAGCAAGGCAGAGACAGCAGGGTGGCGGCAGGCAGCAGGGACAGGCCCCCTGGGCAGGTCCCGAAGCCCACACGGCCCAGGATACAAGGGGGCCAGGAAGGTACCCAGGGGCTCACAGGCAGCCGCTGGGGGCAGCTCCGAGGGCAGAACCAGGGTGCCCGGCCCGATGAACCAGGTGGGGCCAGTGGATCATGCCCCGGCAGTACCCCAACACGGACATGTGGTGGGCGATCAGGTAGTAAGCCTCAAAAGGGACATGCACGGAGAGTCCCAACTGCACATCAGGACGGGACCAGACCCGCGCCAGGGCTGACATCTCTGCTGCATAAGGCTGCTCTGCAGCAGGCAGAAGCAGGCAGCCAATGAAGATGCCCCAGCCCCACAAGCCGGTGATACACCACCACACGGGTGCGCTGGTACCCACGCGCCCCATGAACGCAGGCAAAGTAGGACACGGCCAAGGCAGGTCCCCCATCGGCAAGGCACAGCGAGTAGGCGCCCATGCTGCACACCCACAGTGCACTCACGGTCTCTGCCCTGGACCAGGGCACATGCGAACACCTATTCACCGGGACGCGACCATCAGGGAAGCAGACCAGCCCAAGGGTCTCGGCATGTAGCCGGCAATCCTGAACGCTCGCCTCAGACGAGGTATCAGAGTCCGGAGCTCACGCTTGCGAAGGCGGCTGAGCGGCTGTCTGGCCTGCCCAGGAGCAGCTGCACGGCAGGGCTACGTCACAGATCACATAGGGACATGCTCTCAGTGTAGTTCCAGATACGGGGGGCCCCATGGGGACCGTACCACCCCCCGGGGGTTCCTATCGCCGGTCCCTGCATGGGCACGGTTGCCCCCCCCCTTTCTTCCACATACTGGACCAGTAACCACTACACCATATACACCTTTATTTTCACCCATGTGTACATTATCACCCATTCCCTCATAACCGGTTGTGCCCTGCCACCACCACGGCCCCCCCCTACACAGCCCTCCCCCCACATCTCCCCCGTCCCCCCGGACGGCCCCGTGCGCGCCTGGTCTGGGCCATCGAGCTCATAGAGCTCACCTCCCCCCCGCTGTCAGTGCTGGTAGATGTGTCCCGGGCCGCCTCCTGTTCTGGTGGGGGCGGCCCTTGTTGGGTGACCAGGGGGGCCTGGCGGCACACCCCCCCCTTGTACCTGCACCCTCCGGAGGCCAGTAGGCACAGGGAGGCAAATGCACGGCCCCTGAGGGCGTGGGGGCAGCAGGGGAGCCAGGACAGGGAGCAGGGGTGCCGAGGGGCCTGCCATGGGTGCCTGGGCTGGCAGGGTGCCCACGGGGGCTGCCTGACATGACATATGCACACATGGTGCCGGCGTTCAGGAGCAATGAGGTCCCGATGTCATGGGATCTGCCAATCTTGTTCGAGTGCTCCTGCAACATGGCATTTATGACCTGCCTCAGCCCCCCGATCAGCTCCTCCTGCCTGCTGTGTGCCCTGCGTTCCCGCCTCCGCTCCAGGCGCACCTCAGCCTGGAGCTTCCTGTCACGCTCCTCTGCCTACTCCAGGGACCTTCCGATGGCCGTCTCCATGCGGGCAACGGCCACGATCATCCTCTCCCCCTGTTCCTCAGATGTCCGAACTATCTCCTCCGCCAGGTCCTCCCTGCACCTGCGGACCCGTGCCCAGTGCTGCCTCATGCGTACTGCTGGGGGCATGGGCCCTGGGGCAGCTGGCTGCTGGGGTTGCCCTGTGGGTAGAGATGTTAGTGCTGCAGCATGCAGTGGGCCCCCGGCCGTGATAGCCCAGGGGCCCCGCGGGCCCCAAGCCATGTGGCCTGTCCCATCAGCACCCACAGACCCCTTCCCTTCACTCATCCTCGCCCTGCCCGGGTAGCCCATCTTTGGGCCCAGGCGAGCCCTCCATACCAGACCGCTTGCCTTACCTTCTACCTCCGCCTGCTGGGCGGGCTCCTCGGCGGCTGCCTCTGTTGTTGGCTCGGTGCATTCCCGTGGAGGTCCGAGGCCTGTGGGCGAAGGGGGGGGCTTTAGTGAGGGGTGTGTGCGGATGGGCGCCCATGGCCAGGGACCTCACATGCCTTTTTGGGGGGGCACGGATCTGCCTGTGGGTGTCCCTGCCCCTTCTACCCCCCCCTGCACATTGGGCCCATGGGCTCAATCCCTCCCCCAGTGTGACGGTTATGTGTTGGCCATGGAGTCATCAGAGCCCAGGCCCTCGGTGTGGGAGGGCTCCCCCATGGACCCCCGGCTGTGTGTGGTGTGGGTTTCGGTCTCCGAATCGCCTTGGCCGGGCTGGTCCTGGTAGCTGTCTGGACTACTGTCGCGGGAGGCTATAGGTTCCGGAGCACCTGGGCCCTTCCTCCTTGGGGTCTGGGGCCATGTAGCTGGTGTCTACTGGGAGGGCGGCAAGGGGAGGGGGTACCTCGAGCCGTTCCCTGCCCTGGTCCACAGTGCTTCCAATGAGTCTGGGGGCGACTATGGAGTCCTTTAATTAGAGGAAGCGGTCCAGGGCATCGTAGTAGGGGGCTGTCCGGGCTCCGTGCCCAGACCTCCGGTTGTTGTCCCTGATTGCCTTGTACCCTCTCCTCAGCTCTTTTGCCTTGGACCGGCACTGTGCCACTGTCCGGGGGTGCCCTGCCGCCTCCATGTCCCGCACTATGTCCCTGTAGACCTGCTCATTGCGCTGGTTGAGCGTGAGCTCCAGTTGGTACTCAAGGGTCCCCCATATCCGAATGAAGTCCCTGGTCTCCTGGAGCCCCCACTGTGGTAGGTCCTCCTCCCTACGCTGGGTCGTCTCCCTCTGCCTCCAACCCTTCCTGATGCACCTCTGGCCAGGCTGGTCCAGTGTGCTCTGGGGGGTCACACACCCGGGCCGTTTTCTGTGTCTGTGGGCGGCAGGGGGTCGGGGGATTACGGTTTGTTGGAGGCCGGGTCCACATCACGGGGCGTCACCCCCCCGGGGTGCCAGCCCATGCCCCTTGCCTCCCCCCCTCAGATGTCCCTATGCCCCCTGTTCCCCATCCCCTTGCTCCCCCTTACCCGTTTCTGGGGTGCCTCCTCCTCCACCGGGCCAGCAGATGTCCCCAGAGCATCCTGTGCTGGCTGCTGCGGGTGATCCCTCCCTACCACCACCTCCATGTTCAGCGTGACCCCCGCCTCCCCCACCCCTGCTTCCTCACCCTCTACCTCCACCTGTGCCCATGCCCCTGTCTCCTCCGCCTCCGCGCCCCTCGCTCTCTCCTCCGCCACCGCTCTCTTCCTCCTCCTCCCTCCATCCCGCCACGTTTGCCAGCTGCGGTTTTCCCTTTAACTCTCCCTCCGGTGTGTGTGTTGATGCTGGTTGCCTGGCAGTGCCGTTACGTGCATTGCCCACGGCTGGGGATCGTTTCCTTTGATCCCGGCTGGTGATTGCCATCCAGACGTTACGTTTGGTTGATCCCCGGCGGGGATCTCATTGACCACGCGTCCACGGGAATTGGTGCGGGGAGCCCGGGAAGCATGGTTGAAATTGACCCCATGTGGGTATTGAGCGTGGTGAACATCTGGCGGCTGCCAAACAGACGTTCAGGGCTCTTTGGCCCTGCTGCGGGATTGAGCGTGGTTCACCGTGATTGAGCATGATCTCGTAACGTCTGAAAATACCCTCTGACATGGAGCACCCACGCCAGTGGAGTGCGTGGGGAGAAATTCAAATGGGTGGCTCCCAGTGTGGCTACTGCAGCCATGGAAGCACTGTACATTTGGCTGGCCCTGCACTCTGGATTTCCTGGCATGGCTTGTGCGTGTCCATGAATGGGTGTTGCATGGCTCATGGGAGTGTGAATCTGGCTGATCCACCTTCGGACGGGCAGGCAGATCTGTGGCTCCTGGGGGCCCATGCGAGGTGGCGTCTTGTCTGAAAACACCCATCACCGTAGTCATGAACTCACTGGGTGACCTTGGGCCAGTCACAGATCTTTCAGCCTAACCTACCTCACAGGGTTGTGAGAATTAAGAGTTACTTGAGTTAATTAGTTCGTGTTACAGTTAATAAATTAAGAAAATTGTAAGCCACCCTGAGCCTAAGGGATAGTGTGGGATAAAAATACAAAAATCAATAAATAAATCAATAAACAAAATGTGAAAAACTAAGGCAGAGTCTCATCAAATATAGAGTTGGAAACCACAATTTCACCCTGTGGCACCCTCACTCACCTCCTGTTCAGGCCTGACACAAGGTCTTCCCTGCGGGGCTGGTGCAACTTCAGAAGTAACCACGAGGCTGGGTTATTGGGCAGCTACAACTCCCAGCAGGTTGTGCCCTGTCAGAGCCTATCAGTTACTGGGAAGGGAAAGCTAGGATGTTGGACTGCCTAGGGAAAGAGGGGTATATCTCCCAGCAGGCAAGGAGAGGGAAATAAAGCCAGACAGAAAGGGGAGACTCCATTTTGTTTGGCTGAGAGACAAGGAGAGTGTTTCTGTCAGGCAGACAAGAACCATTAGAGCAAGCTAGGATTCCAGCTACACCAGCCC
Source organism: Sphenodon punctatus (assembly GCA_003113815.1). NCBI lineage: Eukaryota > Metazoa > Chordata > Lepidosauria > Sphenodontia > Sphenodontidae > Sphenodon > Sphenodon punctatus. The sequence continues at coordinate 905,616 of QEPC01009171.1, read as the reverse complement.
GAGCCTTGAACTTGAACCTGGGAAGCCAGGTTTCAAATCCTGTTCTAGCCATGGACTCACTAGGTGGTCTTGGGCAAGTCTCATCCTCAGTTCCCCATCCGTAAAATGGGAATATGTATCTATCGTCCCTGTGTTCCCCTCACCCATGTCCATCTTAGATTGTAAGCCCACTGGGCAGGGATCTGTCTTAGGACGCTTTTAGACGAGCAGGTCGCAGTCGCACGACCCGCTCACGCAATTTTTCAAAATCCTGCAAGGCAGGATTAGATGTGGCGTGTCACGTGTTCGCGCACGTCCAAGGTGGTCGCGCATTGTTTAAAGACCATGAACTAAATACCCCACACATGGAGGTATTTAGTGCACAGTTGTTATACAAAGGGAGGCCATAGCTCAAGTGGTAAGGGGTAAGCGCGTGTGTTTTGCATGTATAAAGGTCCCAGGTTCAATCCTGGGCATTTCCACCTCAGGATTCCTAGTAGTATGCCTGGGGGAGGCCTCTGCTGGGGGCTTGGAGGGGTCTCAGGTAGCACACCGGGATGGCCTCTGCCAGAGACCCTGGAAGAGCCGGATTTGGACCCAAATTTGAAACCCCATCTGCTGTGTCAGGTTGTCACAATACTGGGCTAAGATGAACCATTGGTCTGACTCAGTTAGGCAGTTTAGTTTTAGTTTAAAGCACGACCACCTTGAACGTGCGTGACGAGTCACGTCTAATCCCGCCTCGTGGGATTTTGAAAAATCACGTGAGCGGGTCACGCGACTGTGACCTGCTCGTCTAGAAGCAGCCAGCACCATCCAGCTGGATGACATCAAGGAAGTAGGAGCACCTGTCCCTGCTCTTCTACAATTGCCTGACATACTTACCTAACTAACCACTATTACCTGAGGATTGGAACCTCAAGTCCTGGTCTCCATCTGGGGCAGATAGAGCAAGAACCAGTAGAGCAAGCTAGGATTCCAGCTACACCAGCCCATAGCTCAAGTGGTAAGGGGTCAAGAGATCCAGGCGAAGCCCCTGGGCTTTAGAGACCCAGACTAAGAGCTTCACAGATCCTTGTCTGAGACAGCACAGCCAAGACAAGACGTTGCCTTGTATCCTGACCACCCTGAAAGGCAGGCCAGTACTGGGGTTAATGTGCTGGGATAAAATGTGTGGATTATACATGTCCTGGGACTGTGTTTATTATTATTATTATTATTATTAACAAACATTTATATAGCACCAGCAGTGTACCTGGCACTTTACAAAGTAATAAAATAGACACGGTCCCTGCCCCTAGGGCTTACAATCTGAGAGACAGGAGCTGGGGGAGAGACTTAGGAAGGGGAACAGAGGGAGAGACAAGGGGTCTAACATTCATGAAGATGCGAGGTCTCAAGTGCACGTACTTGGCTTGGTTACGATGAGAATGACAGCAGGCAGGTCCATGTGGCAAGGATAAGGGTAAACCGATCGTAGGTATAGGAATAGTGGCTCAGCAGGATAAAGAGTCAGACAGAGCAGAGCGAAAGAGGTGAGTTTTAAGGAGAGATTTGAAGGTATGAAGGGAGGGGGCAAGGCGGATGTGGACAGGGAGGGAGTTCCAGGCATGGGGGGCAGCAAGTGAGAAGGGACGAAGGCGCTTAGGGGAGCAGGGAAGGCGTGGAAGGGTGAGAGAAGGGACAGAGGAGGAGCGAAGTGCACGGGCTGGAGTATGGAGGGCGATAAGTGCAGAGAGGTAGGGGGGAGCGAGGTGTTTATTTGGACTAACCATGCCATAATGAATTGTAATTTTATTTCTTGTTTCCCTGCTATTTGAGCACTCAGACTGCACCTGTATATCCAACCCTATTGTAATTTTATGCCTTTTAGCCCGAGGATTGTTTTATTCTCCCACTACCCCATCTTGGTATAAAAACTCCTTGTTTATCACAGCAGTGCCAGAGCGGTGTGATCCTTGGGGCCTGAGACATTACCAACCTCATATCTGCAGTTCTTCCCTATTCCCTATGGAGGTTAGTTACACTTGCACTTTCAAAGAGACACATGCATTTCCACTTGCTCCTGCCCCACCCTGAATCCTAAGTGTGGTCCCCAGGCTAGGGTATTTTCACTTTCCCTAGATAGGAACATAGCTGCTCCCTATCCCATGACAGGAGAGAATTCTCTTCCCTGTCATGAGATGGCGGAGTAGCAGGCATGTTTGTAGCTAAGGGAGTGGGCGGGAAGCACAGGCTCCAGTGAATTAGGTTCCTTTCAATGGAGCTTATGTTGGCAGTACGGAATGGGAAGTGTGGGGCCTTTTTCAGCCACCTCTGCCACCTTTCCTTAAGGCCAGCCCTGCCCTTCTCTGGTAGATCTAGTTTTAATAGATCATGCCTCCCAAAATTTTGAGTGGCCAAAGAGGGACAAGCCCCACCCCCTCAGCCACCAAGCTCTGCCACTCAGCAAATAAGACCCGCCCTCTTAGGCACTTACACACTTCTCCCAACATTTCAAGAACGTAAAGAGGGACAGAAGCCCTTCTGCTTCTCATTCCATCATCTCCCCATTTGTCTTCTCAAGGGCTTTTCCTGGGATGCAACCAGGAAAGGAGTATCCAGGACTTGAATACCAGTCTTTTTGTCTGTGTCTCCTGAAGGAGGGACTTTGATCCTCTTAAAGAGAGATGGTGGGATTCAGCACCCAAACAGGGACTGTTGCAAGCTATGAAATTTACAAGTAATTCCTTCTACGCTTCAGTGTAAGCTTTCTCCCCTCGTTAGATGATTTCTGTAGTTTTTGCATCCCAGTGTCCTTAGTTCCATCAGAATGAAGCTATATGCCCTTTTAAACCTGATCAGAACTAACAAGCTGTCGGCAAGGGTGAGTCAGCAGAAATTACTGTGTGCCTTTATTCAGGTACAGGGTCATAAAGTAAATTCCATCCACTATGTAACATAATGGAGACGTGACCTCTTGTTGTTCCAGACCTGAAACAACAGGGAATGAATTGCCCTTTGCAACCTGTTGGGCACTTCTCCCAAGAGACTGAGATTGGCCACTGTTGGAGACAGGATGCTGGGCTCGATGGACCATTGGTCTGACCCAGCATGGCACTACTTATATTCTTATTACAGTCAATGCCCTAGCTCCCTCTGACTTTAATAGTGGATTGAGCCCACAACATGATGCAGTAGAAGCAGCCTGCATTATGCAAGATCCTTGTATCTGCAATTCTTTTGCTTCTTCCCTGTGCGATATAATGAATCTGGGATTCAGACACTTGTGGAGGGCCTGCCTACTTCACCTTTTAGCTGCAGCTCCTGTTGCAGGTTTATAGTCCTTGCAATCTTTTCTAAAATACTGCTTGTTTCAGAGTATGTATGAAGGGGTGGATGAATCTTCACTAATATTTTACACATTCCTCATTGTGCCGTCTTCTCTATTGTGTGACCACTGATGAGTTTATCCATAATTGATCTGACCCTGGTTCGCCCTTCAGCTTGTGTTTGGTTGCCTGCCCGTTGCAGCAGCAATCTGTAGAACACAATTCTTTTTAAAAGAAGAAAATCCTAGAAGGGACATGGTAACCGAGTCAGCTGCAGCCATAAATTGTTTGAATGGTTTGCTGGAAAGTGTAGTGAATGGCAACATCAGTCCACACATTTCCTCTTTAGTGTTCTTGATGCAAACGTGCAGATGGCTCATTCAATGTGCACTTGCTTTCTGTGGCCAAAATTTCATGTCGCTTTGTTTGCCTTGGAAAGGGCTTATGCAGGCACATTATGGAGGTTGCAACATTGCCACTGTTGTTCCTACCCTGAAACAAAGCATACCTTAGGATGAATCCCCAGTATTTTTTTTTAAATTATTTACCATATTCCAGGGAACTCTGAGGTGGAAGCAGACAGGCTGGCCACCTGCGGAGAAATGACCTGCTTCACTATATATTCTCAATGAATTTACATTTCTGTTCATCAAATAATTTACATCTCTGTTCATCAAATCAAGCTAACAGAAAACTGAGTTAAGTATTGCGAATGCCAAATTCAGCTGGAATCTTTCTGGTGCTTTATGAATTTTCAACTCCAATTTGAACAGTTGTCTTTAAAATAAATTCTAGGGATGTGCAAACAGAACCGAGTTTGGAAATTCGGTTCGGTTCGAAAGTCGAGTTTGGTTCGGTCAACCGAACTATTTGAGTTTGGTCCAAACTCTGAACTTCCGAACAGAGTTTGGAAATTCAAACCCCATTGAACTAAATGGAATATAATCTTATAAGGGATGGGTGAACAGAACCGAGTTCGGAAATTTGGTTCGGTTCGAAAATCGAGTTCGGTTTGGAAGTTCGGTTCGGTCGACCGAACTGGTGGAGTTCGGTCTGAATTCCGAACCGCGTTCGCCCATTCCTAATAAATTCAGATTCACCCTGTCTGAGAACTTTGACTTTGGTTTAAGTTTGACTTCAGCCTGTGTTTAATTCCTTTGACCCTGGTTATTTCAACTTTGCCTCATTTCAATTATGTAGGGTCTGCAATCCTCCATCCTTTGAAGCAAATAACTCAGCTCTTATGGATTTTAATGGTGAAGGACTGTGCCTTTAGACTTGTCAGATTTTTTTTATTGCTTGTCTTAGATCAGTCCTCCCCTCCATAAAACATAAATTGGTTTTGTTTTAATACTGAATTTCCAAAACCCAAATTAAAAAAACTAGTAGCAACTAGTTCATTACCGAACAACAAAGTTGAATGCAAAGTTGAAAAATGCACACATAAAAATCAACAAATGTTGTGATTTTGAACTTTGGATGCAAATATTTGTACTAGTTCTGTTAATAAATTCAATGGATGAACTCCAAGTCCTAACCCTACTGAGGTCAGTGACAGTTCTGTCACTACTGGATCAGGGAATCAGGCAAATTTTCTAAGTAGGTTTTCTGACCTGGTGTCCAGCTACTCCTGGCAACTAAGGGTATGCACTAGGGGTGGGACCCCGGGGCAATTACCGGATACNCGGATTTAATCCGGGAATCCGGTTTTCGCAGAACCGGTAACCGGTAAATCCGGTAGCCGGTAATGGGCCCGGGGTCCCACCACTACTGTTTAGGGCTCTGAGATGTCTGCTCCCTCCTCCCCTCTCTACATTTCCCCTCCAAAACCCAACTGCCCTAATAATAATGACGATAATGACATTGTCGTTTTCATTATTATTATTCTTGGTTGTCGTTTTCATTATTGCAATAATGAAAATGACACTTTGTTAGTTATTGTAACAAAATAACATTGTCGTTTTAACGAAAATGACATGCACACCCCTACAGTGGCAACTTTCCCTCAGTAATTCCTCCCCTTCATTCGACCTCCTGTTTTCCTTGTTCTGTGTCCATCCGATTATTTACTATTCTTCAAATCTAATTTAGTTGGAATTATCAGAGATTGGGTATTACAATGCACAGTGACTCCAGGTACTGCATAATACATGTAAATTCTTCAGTCCTAGTTGTCTTGACAGCAGGGCCTGGTCATTTCACAGTATATTTATAGGTGAAGGAAGAATGAGCCCTCCACCATTTGTGCTGAAGTTATGGACCGATTCTATGGATTTATTACCAACTAGTTAGTTGTAAATGACAGATGGAAACTAAAAAGAAATGAAGAGTATCCTTCTCAGTGATATGCAATTGGTGCTGAACTTCGCTTCCTAGCCAAACAGAAAAGCTTATCAGGCATAGATATCTTCCAGATAAACATTCCACCTCCCCATCTCTCATCCCCAAACTTGCAAAGTTATTTTAAAAATGCAGCAACCTGATTAATTTTTAGTATGTTTCTTCCATCGTGTGATCACCTACAGTTGTATATTGAACTTCCTGCCTCAAAACACCCTTCACTGATAATTAAATTAATATGTGCATATCTTAGCACCTTTTAAATAGGTTCCCTGTCTGATAGCTACAGTCTAGGTCTGTATTGCCTAGTGGTAGTGCTAAGAATCAACAATTCACTGACAGTTTGATCCTCAAAACACATAGCACTGACATTAACACTAGGGCTGATACTTGCTTCTTGGATTCTCGCTTTTCTTGATGAGAATCAGGGTTCTTGGCTCATTTGCAAATGAGAACAAGCTGAGAATTGCCTTGACTCTCACAGAGAAAGCGAGAATCTCCCCTTCCCCCCAGCACTTTTTAAATAAACCAACCAACCTTGTACTCACCTGGCTGCCTCTTTCTGAGTCCGTGGCTGCTCTGGGACTCCTCACCACCCTCTCCAGTTTTCTCTGGGGGAAGGCGAGGAAGAGAGTTTGCTGAGGAGGCAGCTGCCTCACAGTGAACAAAAAATAAATAAACACTGTGCATGCACAAAATGACCACTGAGACCATTCTGAGCATACTTAGCCCTTTTCCAAAATGGCGCTGGCAGCACTGTCACCGTTTTGGAAAAAGGCAGCCATCCTGTGGATGTGCAAACGGTGCCAGCACACATACAGAACGGCTGCCCTTTTCCAAAATGGTGTCAGTGTTGCCATTTTGGGAAAGGGCTGTGCATGCTTAGAACAGCTTAGAACATGCTTAGAGCAGCCATTTCCCCCCCATGCGCAGACCGGTTTAGAATTTTTCTCAAGATTCTTGCAAGATCTTGTAATGTTAACCCACTGGCCAGCCCCAAATTGGTGTTGTCCCATGTTGTATTACAATGCACATGGACAGTACGGAGGTATGCCAGGCAATTCTGCTTGTGCAGTAGCTTTTACTTTACCATGTACCAGGTTTCATTTGGTAAGCTAAAGGCATGATCCTTCAGCAGGATAGCACATATAGCTGCAGATAGAAGAGGGCACTAACTGCTAGCAAGGGTATTATGCTTCTAGAAGATCACTTTGTAAATGTTTTCTCAGAATTTTTTCAAAAACAATAGTCTTAGGGCTCAATCCTCCAAGCAGATAGCACGCACTACCAGTCAGTGCAGCAGTATGTCCCATTTAAGTGAATAGGATTTGCACTTGCGCTGACTGCTAGCACACATGCTATCCCACCAGAGGATCCTGCTGTTAAATGCTTAAATTCAATTTTCAAACATGGCCTGGAAATTCAGACTCATTGGGTGTTACTGTTTTCAGACAATATGCTACCCCACATAGTCACCCTGAAGGCGGGCGGGGGTGGGGGGCTTTAGTAGGTCACAGGAACTGGCCAGGAGCCTAGGTTCCCCAGTGCTCACGCCATGGACATGTCAATTGCAAAGGCCAGCCTGGCATGCTTCCCCCTCTCCCATGGTCAGTGGCAGGGGGTATGTGTGGTGTCTCCTTCTGTGGCCTCGATAGCTACGCTGGGAGCTACCCATTTGAAGCACTCACTGCTCACTCTAACCTGCATGGATGATCAGCAGAAGTGCCCCCGCCCCCCTCGCATCGTCTTGTTCATTTTGAAAACACCCTTATAGGGTACAGCCCTCTGCCACTGAAGTCAAAAGGAGCTGAGGCTGCTTTTAAACGAGGGGCGCTGAAGCGCCTCCTCAACGCCGCATTAAAGCAAAGCCGCCGGAAGTGACGTTCTCCCCATTGCCGGCGGCTGGAGACACGGGGCTTTGGAGCGGCGCATTCTTAAGCCTGATAATTGAAGTCTTAAGAACGCGCCGCTCCAAAGCCCCGTGTCGC
>QEPC01009171.1:851506-891183 GCA_003113815.1 Sphenodon punctatus | reverse complement strand
GGACCGGATTACCGGGTTGAATCCGATAATGCCGGTACGCCCAGTACCGGCATAATCAGATTCCGAATTTACCGGTATTCTCACCCTTACTTGACAGTATGATAGGGAGGAGTTCACCACCATTCCCCTCAACCCCTGAACTATTAAATGTGGGGCAGCGATTCTCAAAATGTGGGGAATAATTTGAATAGCATTTGTATATATACTTATGTAAATTCAGCACAGACCATTGCTTATCTATGAGACTAGGCTGAATTTTTTTTTCTTTTTTAAAAGGCTCAGGGCTCTCATATCCATACAATAACATCTCTCATAAGCCAGACGATCCCTTGTCCTTCCAATCCTTATGTCAAAGCTCTATCCCAACACTGCTTGGTCTCCACACCCTCGTGCCAAGTGAGCGTTACTGTTTATACAGTCCTTCTGCCAATAAAGCTTTGCCCCCACTCCAGCCATTTCTCCTCCTGTGTGGGTTCTCTCTGACAGATGAGCCTAGCAGAGAAGCTGGTCTGAAATTTTGTTATTGTTTTAAAAAGGAAACTTAAATCACATCATCAGCCCCTGACTAGGTCCAGGTTTGAAGTCTTGACCTCCTAATTATTTTCAAGAGAAACAATTACAAATTATAGTTTCACACTGATGCTCTCAAATAGTGTGTGTGTGTGTGTTTAAAAAGAATTTCAGAGATTGCAAGGAGAAAAGTAATTAAGAGTAATCAATGAGAGGACAATAGAGAGTCTAATCTATAGCATGGGAGTAGGCCTGAAACGACAAATTGCAGCGAATGCTGTTTCCATCGGAAACAGGTCATTCACCTCCATTTGCACAATGAGGAATCGTACCAGCTTTTTTGCTATTTTTTGCTGGGTGAAAACATGAACTGAGTCATTACCAACTATGCTTAGCAGCATATGCTTTATATACTGGCCAAGCGATGCAAAAGTGCTGGAAAGTGACGCAAAAGGACAGTCCTGAAAAGTTCCAGAAAGTTCAGAAAAACCTGGACACTCCTGAAAAGTCCTGGGAAGTGACAGGAATGACAGAAAATTGTTGGTGCCGATCTCGCAATGGTGGAAGCACAGAATCGCTGACCAGTGGGGAAATATCAATGAACTGTTGCAAGCGCTCGCATAAGGTAGGTATTTCCCGATGGGAAGGGAACAGTTGGTCTCATCTCAGTACTACATAGGAGGGGCTGCTTTGAGTCTGCCTAGAGAAACCTATTTGGCAGTTTCAGGCTGGAAAATCATTTCCCCCATTGATATCTTGTTAATTGCTCTCCTTCTACTCTCCCTTTCTAATGTGGGACTTAACAACGATTTACCAGGAGTGCAGGACGGATAACAAAAAGGTGTAAAATCAGGGACGTCCCTGGAAATCCAGGACACTTGAGAGGTACATTCATCACTGACTTGCAGGGGAAAGTTGTTGAATTACCGTCATGTTGAATTACCGTCATTGCCTTCCTGCAGAGATTGGGCTTTTTCCTGCAGATCTCCCACCCAAGGAGTCTCCGTCCAGACTAAACCCTACTTAGCTTGAGATCTGAGGAGATCACAGTCCATCATGGGAAAGCATTAGAGCTAGAGAATAATTTTCACTCGTGAACTTTTTTTAATGGTCAGAATGTGTCACCCCAGAATATGCTTTAAAAAGAATGGTTTAACTAAAGAATGCTCTGTTCTCTTATAAAAATCTAGCAGTGAAAAGGAGGATACTGGCTTTGGCAGCACATAAATCTAAGAACACTCTAATGCACCAGATGAAGACTACTATGGATGCAGTGTATAAATGCTTCAGGAATCGCTTGATATTAGAAATGTCTGCTGTTGTGCCCATATGTCTGCTTATTTCCATACTAAAGACATTTACTGTATATGTTTGCCACAAGGGAAAATGCCTGTCTGCAATTCAGCTATATTACTGGAAGAGCAGTACCGTCTTAGACCGAGTCTTACATTTCCAGTACATGCACACATCTTCATTCTATAGCTCTTCCCACTGAAAGACTCTTCAGACTCTCTTTCACCTCCCCCGTAGCCAATTAGTGAACATTCTTCATTATGATCACTCTGTCTGTGATATGTTGCTTGCTACAGTCGTGGCAACGATTCTTTCTATGTACTGCCCTCAGCAATATGAGTAATTGTTATGGTACAAGGGATCAGACAGGGTACAAATGAACAGAACAGTGTGTAGTTGCAAAGATAGCATTTCTGGTAATGTAAATTAAGCTAACGAGGTAACAAACTGTTGTTTAATATTAGATTAACTAGTTTGGCAAGAGATGACGCTGGGAGTTAGATTGTCTAGAGCAGAGTGCTCAATAACGCTAATGCAGTTGAGAGAAGTGTAGCATCCTTCCAAAATACAGATGTAAAAAAATAAAATTAGGAAGATCGTAAGGAAACCCAAAATATGGCCTACTCTATCACAAAAAATGTGAGCAGAAAGTAACTTCATGGCCATCACTTGAAAAGGATAATACTAGCACTGAAATAATTTGAGTAAATAATTCATCAAATTTAACTTATTCTAATTTGTTAGTGCTAAGCAAATTTGGAGGCTGGATTTAAAACTATTTGCAAATTTCATTTTGGCTTGTACTTGTTTGTCATTCTAGTATTTGCGGACTCATTAGTCAGTACTCAAAACACTTGGTTTATTTCATTTAGTTTGCTATTTGGTATTGCATGTCTTTGGCGGTACGATCTGGCACAGTTTTTTTTTTTTTAAACAACTGAATGAAAATTTGATTTGTCTGTGTGGTCCTAATGCAGGAGGATTTCAGGAGAAGGACTGAACAACAAAATTTGGTGCTGGAAAATAGCAAGGACTGTACAAGAAAGTGAATGAAGTATAGAATAATGACAAAAAGAAGTGATGAACAAACAAGGTTATGACTTATGAACGGACAAATTTTTAAACCCAACCTTTCCTGAAGGCAGTTATAAAATATTATACATTTTAATAGAGTTTATATTTTTATGGGTTTTATTTTTCAGTTTATACATGTCTACGTGTGTGTGTATATGACACGAATATATACAAAAATAAAAACCATAAAATATGAACTACCTAAAATTCCTATTAAAACAATTCCCAAACTCTATCCCCGACTACTAATGCCTGGTCAAGCAAATAGGCCTTACATTGCCTCCAGAGAAAGCTCAGGCTTTGGTGAAGCTTAAGGAGAAGGGAGTTCCAAAACTGTGGAGCAGCCACCAAGAATGCCTCTACATTCGCCCTCACCATACAGACTCGGTACAATAATAAAACTTGCAAGAGGGCACCCCAGCTGAAATTAGCGATTGCAATGGAACAATGAGGAGGAGGCAGTGTTTTAGATATGTAGGGCCCAAGCCATCCCTGACTCTAGCCTAAAAAGAAATAAAAGTCACACAGAAAGTGGCCACAACAGAAAGGTCACCTATAAACATAGGTCAAAACCAGCAGCTTGAATTGTGTCCAGAATGCTATTGGCAGCCAGTGTAGATGTTGGAGCACTGGTCTAAATGTACTCTTGGTGACCTTCCCTAGTGAAAAGCGGCATTCTGCACCAGCTGCAGCCCCTGAACAGTCTTCAAAGGCCGCCCCAGATACAGTGCGTTGCAGTAGCATACTAACGGATACAGATGTTCATTTTTGAAAACAAGTATCTGAACTCTATTCAGAAATTTAAAATTCTTTCCAGCACTAGAGAATTTCAGAAGTCACAAGGCACCCAGTGGAAATCTCCCGTGAGGTAACCAGTGCCTTCTGCAGCTTTTCAAGCCACATTGTTATGCCTGAAGGCACCCTTACTTCAGCACTAAAAGATACCCTTCAAGGAAACGACTTGTTTTAAAAATAAAATAAAATACTGACATGTTAACTCAAATAAATAAATAAATAAAAAACAACTAAACCTCTACTCGGCCATTAGGCACGCACAAAGTGATTGTTTTATTGGTAATTGAGAGCCTCAATATCACTTTCGTCTAAGAGACAGCGGCAAATGGGAAGCAATCCAAAAGTTAAAGCAAGTTGCACGTATTTGGCAGCAGCTGCGATTCTGCTTCACTTTAAGAAACACTCATTAAGGCTTGAGCAGTGGGGTCATGGATAGGAGTGTTCTGAACACAAGGATTGAGGCAAAAGCTTAAATGTCATACTATATGCCAGTGGTCACTAAACTGATTAAGCAGTGGTTATCTTTAGTAGGAAAAAAAGACTATCTGCTAATACTAAATGATTAGGGTCTAAAATGCCATTTACCCTGCTCTGATTCTGTAAATGAATATTTATGCCAAGCGATGACTATAACACCATCAAAAGGCTTTCATGTTCAGTTCTTCAGAGTGCCAGTGATTATTCAGCAGCAGGTCTGAGTTTCAACTCTTGTTTCTATTAAGCAAATTTGCAGCGTTCAGACAAAAATTCATGATTGCATTTTCCTTCTGGGATTCACCCCCCCCCCTTTTTTTTTATATATAAAAAAAGAAAATTGCATTCTTTTCCACCTCAGAATGTGGGTCACGGCAGGTGGGCCTTATCCAATACATATATATGAAAAGGGTTCTGTAGACGCTGCACAATTTCTCTCCCATGTTTTATACAAAACTGCTGCTCTACTGAAAAGCAGGAACGATGCCACTGAGTTCCTCCCGCTTGCATGGATGTTCTTTGCATGCAACCCATGAATTTGGATAGGACAAAACAAAACATGAAGAACGTTTATTACAAGGAATTCCTCATTAGGTTTAAGGAAGAGTTTAGAGTCGGGATGGTGGGGGAAGATTTTCTCCCTCAGGTGACTCTTGCATTTAGTAAGCCTGCGGAAGGTGTCAGGACTGAGGGGACTCCCAGGGTAGTAGTGCTTAGAGGGCACAGAAGTGATGCTGAATGTGTCTGCATGAGGACCCTGCCCCTCCCCATTCTTCCCCTCAAAGAAAAGGGCCCTCTGCCCACTCGCTCCACCACCTAAAGGGTAGTGCAGCTACAGACCCCTCCGCCTGCTGACCATTCCTAGGTCTTGGTGAAGCAGTTCCCATCTCCTCCTGCCTCAGTCATGACTCCTCTGGTGCCATGTGGCTCCAACCCAGGCCTTCTGCTATGCCCACCAGGGCCAGAACCTTCTCTTGGATGGAAACTCCTGATAACCTCTACCTCCGGGCTTGCTTCAGCTTAGCAGGGCACTCCCTGGCTCCAGGCTAAGAAGAAATGAAGGCGACACAGAAAGCGGCTACAACAGAAACCCAGAGAGGCTGCATTCAAAGTGAATTAGGGCCAGAAGCAACCTTTGGGCTGTAGGGACATAGCCATGTCAAGCATTAATTTGACACGCCCTACATTAATGATCAGCATGCGTTATGCAACTGGCATGAGGTAGCACACAATATATTTTGCCTTCCCATTGTGGGCCATAAGTCATTGGAAGTTTCCTTCCCACCTTTCAGATCTTTCCTAAAAACGTACCTCTTCCATCAGGCTTTCCCTGGATGCTCAGCCCCATAGACTGCTCATTGATGCTTCTCCTTATATCACCTTATCCCCACCCCCGCTAGCTAAGCACATGCACCAGCAATCTCTCAATTTCATGTACGTATCCCTGTCTCTCCCTCTGTTCCCCTCCCGTGCCTACCCTAAACTGTAATAAGCCCTTGGAATAATCATGAGTCTCCAGCTTCCGGCACATTACTGGCACTATATAAATACTAATGATATGAATTTTGTTTACCTACTATTCTTACATAGTCACCACCACATTTCCCTTTTGTCTAAGTGAAATTGTTTTTAGCCTTCTGACAACAACAACAACATTGTTTATTTCTGTGGCACTATCCACCCAAGTGGTCACAAAATGCTTTACAAATGCCTCGTTACATCCCAGTGAAGCAATATTATCCTCACTGGGCATGAAGAAAGTGAGGCCCAAAGAGGTTAAGTGGCTTATGTAATTTATCACAGAAAGGCTTTAGTGGGAGAGGAAACAGACCCCACCCCCCTTTATGATTTGCAGTCTTAGGCTTCAACCACAAGAATGGCTCTCTTTCAATAGGCAGTAGAAGAATTGCCCCAGCGCAGAGTCCAGGCTCCAATCCTACACATCCTCATTATGTTATATTTGCTCTTCTAAGTGCTACCAGCCACTGCAGCCATGTTTGAATATTTCTACTTTACTCTCACCCCAGATCACTGTTCTGGCCAATACCTTGCCGACTGCAGCCTTTTAAACTGGTCCTTATTGCAGTTCTTCTAACTTCCTCTTCCATTTTCGACCACCCTTTGCCCTCTGTTATCGTGTCAATTCTTTATTCAAGGATAAATAAAACTGTAAAAAAGCCACTCTTCCTTTATGTTAAGGAAAGAGAAACAATTTTGCTGTCAGTAAGTACATCTTAGGACAATGAAATCTTTACCTTGACGTAAGCCTTTGTACAGCAGCAGCAAGTTGTAATTTTCCTTACTCTACCTAAAGGCTATATGAATACTCTGTGGGTAATGTGACTTGGGAGAAAAATGTGCTCAGGAACATTTGGAACAAAATTTTGTTCTTTTCTAGTATGCTGGAAGCAAAAACCCACCCATCAGCAGAATAATAGTTTGCAAGCACTTACCTGTTCTGTGAAAGTAACCTGTTTTTGCAGTTACCCATAAATGAACTGACTATACAGGTCTCGCACGTGACACAGCCACTTTGTAAAGCCAAGTCACTAAAAGAGCTTCCCTCCAAGTTTGTCAATATATTTTATCCTGATCCATATATTTTCACTAAATATTTTAATCTTCGTGTCCGGACATCAAAATGGATACGAATCTGGTAGCCACTATAATGCTGACTAGGATAGAATGTGGCTTGGCAAACATTTTCTTCCTTCTTTTCACTGAAAAGATTGTGACATAACCTAAAGCTTAATATTTCTTCATTATCTACAACAGGGGTGGGGAACCTCCGGCCCACAGGGTGATTTCCTCTGGCCCACCTCCTGGTCACTCTGCTTCAATAGCGTGCGGCCCGGCCCCTGCCTCTTGGTGGGCCGCACAGACCTTTGTGGGCCGTACACATTCACTATCAAGCAAGCCCAAGTCCCCACCCGGCTGGTAGGTGGAGGGGAAGGAAGTACCACTGCCCCCCTCACCCTGCCTTCTGCCACACCGCTGGCCCACGCCACCCTCCTGCCTGCTATGCTGCTGCCGATGTTGCTGCTTAGAAATGTCCCTCCACGCACACCAGGGCCAGCCATTTCCTGAATCTGGCATGCTGGGAAATGTAGTTCCAGCATCTCGGATCCAGGAAATGAGTGAGGATCTTTTGCAAGCAGCAGCATCATCATCAGCAGCAAGCGTGCCTGTAAGGTTGTTTGAATGAACGTGTGTGTCTTTGAATGAGAGTGTGTGTGTGTGTGTACGTACATGGGCCCCATCCCCTGTCATTCACCCCCAGCTCCTGGCAGTCAGAGGAGCCCTCTTCATGCCCAGCCAAGAATTTTCGTTGGGGAAGGGGAGGCATAATTACTCATTAATTTTAATTAATTTTAAATCAATCTGCTAATTAGCATCAGTTAATTTTAATTTATTTATAATTGATTTTTGACGTACAACCCCCGGCCCATTTGTGGACCGACAATGTGCCCTGTAGGCTCAAAAAGGTTCCCCACCCCTGATCTACAATATCAGTTCTTTATCACACTTCTCTAACTGCCCCGCCAGAGTATTTCTTGAAGACCTTGAGGCATTGTTAGCACCTTTTAAAAGTCACCCATAATCTCCTTCTCTATTTTAAAATGGGATATCTGGATGCCACTTTTATCCCTGTGACTTTAAGACAATTAGATGCTGCTCTTTTTAGAAATCAAAAGAGCAATTGGAGCTTGAGTAGTAAAAGCAAACACTCCTATAAAACCCTGTCCCAACAGACCTCAAATTCAACCGTAGGTCACCAACAGGGACCTCTGTCCTAGAGCGTACCTCAATCCTATCATGGATGTCTGTCCTACGTAAGGATTCTAGTACCGCTGGTGTGGTGAAGTATGGTCCATTCTGTATTTAAGGGGTTGGGGCTTTGGCTCCACTACACACAGCTGTTGGATGTGGCACTCGAAATTTGAAGGCATTAACTGCCCCCAAGCCCTAGTGAAACTGCCCAGAATACTCTGTGTCAGCAGCTGTTTAACTTGAGTTCTGGGACATTCAGAAGCAATATTTATTAAAGGCTAAGGGTAAAACTACAAATATTAGAAATACAGAAACAAGAGGAAGATCAGCAGTTAGGTGAATTTCTTCCAGCATGAATTAATAGCCGAGATGTTTAAAACAAAAGCACAGTAAAAACAGTACCCTTGAAAGCACAGCAAATACATTGTGTGAATCTTCGCTTACAGGTACTGTTTGCAATGTACAGACGTGATGCTGAATGTATACAAGATTGTTTGGCACAGTCTTGCTCACTGGATGTTATGAACTGTGAAACCTTGAATGCTGCCACATAAAAAGCAAGTCACGTGAACATGATTCAGAGCACTCAGTCAGCTTTTCTACAGGAGTCTTCTCAAACCAGGCTAGATTAGCTGGAAATTGACAGCTCCTGTTGTGTGGCGGTCTAAACCACTGGCAGATGATAAGCAAAGAAGCCTGTAAAACAGGTGACGCTGGTTTAGTACCAGAGTCTGTTTGAAGTCTCGACCATCGGCTGTTTTAGTGACTCTCATTTTGAAAACTGATGCCCAGGATAAGAGAATTAAGCTGTATCAAATCTCGGAAATTACAATTCTGATCATCCATTGGCCACCTGTTGATAGGACAAGAGAGATTAGGGTTCATACTGAAAGGACACTATTTGTGGGTCAGTGGGATCCTTGGGCACAACACTCCTCGGTCCATAGAAATGACTTGTGGTCAACAATAAAAAACTTATTTGATTAAAGTCCACTAGGCATGGAGTGCTAGCACACTGCAGACTCTTCCTATTCACTAGTTACTGTTTCATCCCTTGATACATGGTATTTTGAGACAACTCTTAATGTGGTTAAAAGCTGAAAAGATTATGCATATCAGAAGCACTCATGCACCAAACTTACCCATTCCTGTTTAAACTTTTGCCTGCGATTCTCTCTCATATGTATTATATATAGATATATTTCACACTATTTCTTGCCTTTGGAAGGGCTCTGTGAAGCTTGTGCACATTCAAACAGAAGTTAGTCCAGTAAAAAGTCATCCTTTTCAACAAGCTGGCGATCCACAACCCACTTACTCTGGAGCTATCAGATGGTGGTCTTTGTCTCTTATAATTTCCAGGGACCAATTGTAAACTGATCAGCATCACTCTCAGGAATCAGCGTTACAAATAAAACACAACTAAAGATAACCAGGAAACATTCATAATCTTTAATTCACACCAGTAATAAAATTGCATTACATTTTTCATAAAATAAATGTTCCAGTTTATATACAGAAAACAGACTGTACAGAGCCCTCCCCAACGCCCCCGCCCCCCAAAACTCACAAACATACAGGCAATGCAGTGCTCAGCTAAGCAGGCACAACTGTACATCTAAAATTTGTAACTGCTTTGTGTTGGGGGTGGGGGAAAAAGTACTACAATGTATTTTAGTCCTTTCTGGACCAAGAATTTAAAAAAATATTGCAGGCAAGCTGACAGACGCC
This sequence comes from Sphenodon punctatus, assembly GCA_003113815.1. NCBI lineage: Eukaryota > Metazoa > Chordata > Lepidosauria > Sphenodontia > Sphenodontidae > Sphenodon > Sphenodon punctatus. The sequence goes on along the minus strand of QEPC01009171.1, from coordinate 881,535 downwards.
CTTCACTGCTCATGTGGCCGAACGTCCATCCCACAGTGCTTCCACCAAGCAGGGTTCGCTATTGGACTTGAGACTCAAAGCTCCCATTCAGCTGTCCCTCCTCATAGTCCATCTGACACAAGATCATGTTGTTCTTCAGGAAAAATTTGTCTCCCACACAAAATCTGAAATGGAAAAAAGTCACAATCTAAATGAAGAGTTGGCTTTTACTGGGTAATCCATATAATTAAGAAGAATGGGGTGAAAATGGATTCAAGGTAGATTTTTGAAAGGATACCTGCCTAGAGACCATTAATTTGTACCGAAAGTGTTGTTTCTAGCTGTGAAAAGTTAAGACGAAGTCTACACGAAGTGAGTGGTAGCAGAATAAGCAACAATACATTTTCCAAAATTAAAAAAGAGCTCCATCAATAAGTGAATCTATTGGATTAAAACCTAGAAAGCAGTGGAGTTCAGTGGTTTGGGTACTATCCTGTAGGATAAGTCAGAAAGACATGTCCTGGGGTCAACCTGTTCTGGGTTTGGGCATCAGGCTAGGATAACTTGGACAAACTACTTCCATTCTGCAACCACTCTTATTCAATCTGTGTCTGGCCAATTACAGATTGTAAACTCTCAGGGCTGGAGTTTGTCCCACATTATGAGTTTACATAGTAGTTAATGCAACAGGGGTCTTATTTTGGTTGCCTTCTCTAAATGTTACTAACCATGGTTATATATAATTAGTGTGTAAGTACACTTAAGGTCATGATCCATAAACATTTCCAAGTCAGCCCGTCTGGGCTTCAATGGGACTACTACAGAGAATGGGTATTTTCAGACGTTACGAGATCACAGTGAACCACGGTGAATACCCACCTGTGGTCAATGTGCCTCGAACGTCTGTTTGGTGGCCGCCAGATGTTCGCCACGGTCAATACCCACATGGGGTCAATTTGAACCACGCTTCCCGGGCTAGCCGGGGGAATGTCCCGGGAAGCGTGGTCAAAGAGATCCCCAGCGGGGACCAACAAAAAGTAACGTCTGGCCGGGCGCCACGGCCTGGGATCACCAGCGGGATCCCGGGCAGTGGCAAATCCGGCCCGACGTGGCGGCCGCATTGGCCCCGCCGCCCGCCCATCTCCCCAGAGGGCGGGCGGCGGGAGCGTGGAGGGGGCGGGGCCGTGCGGCCGCACGTTGCGCCGCGCGGCCCCACCCCCTCCCAGATTCCCCACCGGGATCCCCCCAGCACGTCTGTTGCGGCGTGATGGGGTGACCCCGGCGGGGAATGAATGGGTTGATTTCGGTACGGGGCCAATGGGCCCCGTAACGTCTGAAATCACCCTAAGTGGTTTGTGGATTGTATCCAGTTTCTAAAAAGTCTGCCCGCCCACTGTAGTGATTGCTTGAGCTGCTGTGAGGTCACAGAATGTTTGGAATCATTCAACTTCTGTGAGGGAACGGAACCATGCTCTGGTCACAAGGTTTCTGACCAGAGGTTTGGACTTCTTATATCCTTATAATTACAAATAATGGAAGCTGCCTAACAGTCAGACCCAATGGTCCATCTTAGCCCAGTATTGTCACAACCTGACATGGCAGCAAGGTTTCAAATCCAGCTCTCTGGCAGAGGCCTCACCCAGGTGTGCTACCAGAGACCCTGAATTGGAGATGCCTGGGATTGAATTTGGGACCTTATACATGCAAAGTATGCGCTCTACCACCTGAGACACAGCCCACTCCAATTGTTGTACAAATTAGAATAATTTGCAAACTACTACAAATTTTTTCAAAGTTTACATATTGCTTGAAAACATCTGGTCAAATCTTTAGTTTAAGCGGCCTAGTAAAATAATGATATCCTGATGGGAAGAATTAAGAAACATATTTCCCCTGCCCTCCCCCTCCACAAACGCATCCAGTTTTAGAATGTATTAAAACTAGGAAATCATACAGGTAATGGTCCACAGAAGTTATTTGAGATCACGGTATTAATATTTTCATAGCCCTCTGAGGTAAGGTACATGGTATTTACACTAATTTATAGGCACTGTATGTCTATTAAGTCCTCCCTAACCCCCTTATGTACAATACCGAACAATAAATAGAAATTTCCTCCTGGCTGGACTCTGTTAACCTTTGAGTGGAGCGTAATGCTCTGTATATACAATGTAAATTGTTCTGTTTGTCTTAAAGTTGACAGAGAGGCTTGTGATATTTAACTATTTTATTTGAATATCATTGAAGTAAAAAAAAAAAGTTCCAAATATGTAAAGTGTATGAAAGCTTTACAGTCAATAGATTCCTCGCACTTCCTGCTCTTTAAAGCCATAGATGTTAATCTAGGTGTTTTAGGGTAACACACATACACGGCACTTTTTGCTGGACTCCCATTCAAAGGACAGATTTTACTCAGCATGCAACAATGATGTGATAACTGGACAAAGCAGAAGTTTACCCCTTGCACTAGCCTCAATATCCTAAGCCAGTTCCAATACTTTGGAGCAGGGAGAAGCCAACCTTAATATGCATTTCATATTATACAGCCACAGGAGTGCCTGTATATTTAGGTGAACTTGCATCTCTCTGTTTAATGCATGATTGGGTAATTTCAGACATTACGAAAACGCCTTTCACCACAGTGGATTTCCTGTGGTGCTGGCATTTCCAGTAACGTCTGTTGGGTCCTGGCCAGGATCACGCTTGACCACGGTTCTCGACCTCCAGCCGGCTGGAGGTCGAGAACCGTGGTTAGAGAGGCCACGAAATGGGATGGGCCAAAAGTAACGTGTGTTACCTTTGGCCCATCCCAAATCATGGTCCCGACCACGATATGAGATAGGGCGCAACGGGCGCATTGGCAGCTGCACCTGCCCGTCTCCCTGAGGGTGGGTGGCTGAGGGAGCATGGGGGGGGCGGGGCCGTGTGACCACATGTCACGCCGTGCACCCCACCCTCTCCCTGATTCCCCACAGTGATGGAGCTGGCACATCTGAAGGATGGCCGGCTTCATCACGGACCGGGATCTGAGAGAGATCCCGGTCCAGGGTTCAGTGTGGCAGGCCTCCGGTCCAGTCACATCTGAAATTACCCATTGCTTATACAAATCGGCACCATTTATCTGAAATTTGACAAAGAGGATCACTTGGGTGAGGGGTACAATCTGTCCAAATGTCATGCAAATCGGATGAAAAACAAGACGGTTACAGCAGTAAGAATAGTTTTTTCTGCCTGTTCCAGTTGCTTGTAGTATTTAGCTTGAAAGTGTACTTTAAGAAATTTTTTGTGAGGTGTAGTGATGTTAGACAATTCAAGGGTGTGTTCTAGTTTGTGCCTTTTATTTTTCAAAATCTGTCTGGTAGTTTTAAAGTTATATATTTTTAAATTTCCCATATTAGTCAATGAGAGAGTTCATACTGTCACGCATGCGCATTGGCTGCAGCTGCCCAGAAGAAGGACTCGGACATCAGCAGGCAACAGGGAAGATGACGTCCTATCCCAGACCTCAGGAGGATGAAAGGCAGGTTGTGTGGGGGGGGGGGGGGGGGGGGAGAGAAGCTTCCTTACCAGGTGGGTAAAAAGGCAAGCTCCTAGGATCTCTTCCCAAGGCAGTAAGAACCATGCCTTTCTCAGCTGGAATTTTCTCTTGGGCCTCCAGTTTCTGCCTCCCCTTTATTTTATGCAGGTTGCTCAACCCTATTACTCCTTGGGAGTACAGTATTTTTGGATGGTTCTTTTCCAGAATATCCTACACTTGTGGGTGTTTTTAAAGGAGATGCTACCATGCATGGCCACCCAGGAGCCACTCATCTGACTGCCCATCTGAAGATGAGTCACTCAGCACCCACTCATGGTGCACTTTGTAGAAATCTGGAGTGTGCTATGTAGGGCAATCCAAAAAAGTGTGTGGCAACAGGCGCCCATGCATCCCTTTCCCGTATGAACTGGGGTGGCCACTCACAACATCAGACAGGTTCCCAGCTCATAGGCACTGTGGGCAGTGGAACATGGCCTTTGCAAGACACAGGAACGGCCGTGAGCATTGGGAAGCCCAGTTCCCCAGTACCCACAGCTGGGCATGTCAATTTCAAAGGTTAGCCCAGCATGCTTGCCCCTTCCCCATGGTCCGTGGCAGGGGAAGTGTGTGGCAGCTGCGGTAGCCATGCTTGGAGCTGCCCATTAGAACCCCTCCCCGCTCACTCCACCTGTATGACTGCTCACAGCTGTGCTTCTCAGCAGCCATGGACACCCCCCGCCCCCCACCTTGCTAGTTTAACACCACCCTGTGATGAAGTGCAAAGTAAGTTAGGCGATAGTAAGAAATAGTTCATGGAGGATATGCTATATGAGAGAGGAATGGGGGCTAGTGGGTTGGGCAGATAGGCTTCTCCCTGAATATACACTCCTCCAACACTTCTCTGCCCTTTCCCGATACATGCACTTCACCCCCAACCCTTGCCTGCTCTCAGGCCTCATCTATGCATACACATCACCTGTTTCTCTGCCTTATCCTCCATAAACACTTCCCCAATGCCTGGCTTTCCCTTCTGATGAAAACACTTCTCCCACTGCCCAACTGCCCCCATTTGTCTGCGTGTACACGTCCCTGCATCCATCAATGTTTCCCCCATATAAAGCCTCCCAGTACTCAGCTGTCCCATTCTTCCCAACCCAACTGAAAGGATATAGGGAAAGAAGAGGGCAGAAAGCTGTTCCCTCACCCTTCCTGTCCCCAGCTTCAGTATTACCCCCAACCTGCAGAGAAAAAGGTTTTCGGCTGAAAGACCAAGGCAAAGTGTGGGTTCATGGAGCCTAAGTTGTAAGCGAGCACAATATGTGAAACTGTACAATATCTTTACTGATTACATGGCATGGAATTTAAGGCGGGAGCCTTAACTTACAATTTCTATGTTTTTTTGTAGCATGACTGAATTGGTAAGGACCTTAAATTTCTCTTAAACCAATTTTTTTTAAAAATAAAAAAATAATAATCACATATACCCTTTTTGAATGACATAGGATCAACACACCTGCCCAGTCAGCCAGATCAAAGTCGATCTGAGGCATAGCAAGCTATGGTCAAATTATCCTCATTCATATTAAATATACTTTGCATATCTTTGCTGCTGCCTAAGTGCACAAGATTATATTTAATTTTCCAAAATGAAGCAATGCAGACTGCCTGAGAACCGCTGGCTAAAGAATCTAGCTTTAAAAGGTCACAAATGTTAGCTAGCGGTGTGGAGGCAGGACACAGACCACACAGGACATGAAGTCCAAGCATGGAAAAATGCCACATCCTCAGCAAGGACAATATCCTGGTCCCACTGAAACCTAAACCCCAAATTCAATGGGGAAAGGTTCTGAACACTTGTGGTGATAAGCCTCACAAATCTATCCCCACTATGCATATCCATTATTAATTATTATTATTATTATTATTATTTATATAGTTACAGTAATATACCTGATCCTGTCCAATCATATTTAGAGAGAGGTCCCTACCCTGAAATGCTAATAATGTAGTCGAAACAATGGAGGGGAGACCAGAGACAGGGGTACACAGGAAGAGACAGGGATACACTCATGAAGTAGGAATGTCTCAGGTGCACGTACTTAGCTTAGTTACAGGAAAAAAGAGGATGCTAAGTGAAAGGACAGCATCAGTGAGCAGTCGAAGGGAGGGGGGTGAGTAGCTTGGGAAGGCCTGATGGAAGAGGTAGGTTTTCAGGAGGGAGCAGATTGAATGCATTCAAGAAAGGGAGTTCCAGGCATGGGAAACATGGGAGAAGGGATGATGGTATTTTGGGGAGCATGGGGCACTGCGACGGGTTAGGGTGAAGGAGGAGAAGCAGCAAAGCTCCTGGAAGGGGATGTAGCATAAAATAAGTGCAAAAGGTTAGTGGGGAGGAAGACCATGAAAGCCTTGAAGGTAAAGACAAGGAGTTTGTACTGAATGCATTTCGGTAGAGGCAGCCAATGGAGGAAGGAAGGAGAGAACAAACACGATCCAGGTGACAAACGAGGCAGATGACTTTAGCCTCGTTTGGATCGTAGCCGAGTGTTGAACAGTAGTGAGAAGGGCAAGGCCCGAGTGGAGAGATTAGTATGAAGGAGGTTGCAGTAATCAGATTGTAAGCCCTAGGGGCAGGGACCGTGTCCATTTTATTACTTTGTAAAGTGCCAGGTACACTGCTGGCGCTATATAAATGTTTGTTAATAATAATAATAATAAAAATAATAATAATAAATAATAATAATCCAGGCTAGAGATGACTAGGGTTTTGGCAGTGGAATCAGTAAGGAAGGGTCAGACTTAAGCAATTATATGCAGAGAGAAAGAACAGGCCTTAGCAACAGATTGAATCTGAGGTCTAAAGGAGAGGGAAGAGTCAAAGATGAACCCCTGGCTACATGCCTGAGACACAGGCTGGATGGTGACACCATCAATGGAAATTGAGAGGAAAACTTAGGGGGAAAGATGGACGACCGCTGTTCTGGCCAATTGCTCTGGGGTGGAGATGGGTGTACCGCAGGAGTGCGCACGCACCCTCACCCACCCGCGGCAGTGGTCATACGGGCGGCGCCCACTCATGCCCGTGCAGTGGATCTGCATGGGCATAAGTGGTCCTCTCTTGTGTAAAAAAAGGCCAAAGTAATTTTCCTCTAATGGGTATCTATGGCTCTAATTTTTGGCTTAATTTGCTGATGGTTATGAAGCAAACTTGTGGTTTCTATGGTGAGCTCTGAATTAGCATTTTATTTTATATGAGATTTAGCTTGACACCCTGTCTCTACTCTCCCTTCTAACAGCCCTTAAATGCAACTAGCTAGCTTTTAACTTTCACCATTTATGACAAAAAGAAAAGCTGTGTTTTTGAAAAATCTCTAGTTAAAAGCCATGCTACACACACTCCCAACCTCAACAAGAGATTTGCTGAATAAGAAAATCTCCTGTGCCAACATAATCTTGACTGAAATTCAAGGTGTTAAAACACAAGATGGAAACTGGCTGGAGCATGGGATCCCTTTGTGGAGCCCCCATGGAGCCCCCACTCGCAGTTGCTGGAGAATGGACAGCACAAACCGGCCAGCACTGTGTCCCACGCCACACTCCACTGCGCACTGCCCCTCCCCTAAATCGAGTTGCAGTCACTCTAACGCTGCTGTAGGCTGTCGCCTGCAACTCCTTGTTGTGGAATGCGTGCAGAGGCAACACACAACCTAACACACAAGAGTGGCCATGTGGGCACACGGTGGCATGCTCCAACAGACAGGCAGCTGTCCCATCTATGCCCGTTACCTTGGATTAGCCCGCACAATATCAGCCTTCCCCAGGACGATACTCTGAGTAGTGGCCCTGGGGTGAACATCTGGTGGCCAAAGTACAGATGAACAGGTCAATCCGGGGTTAATGGGGACTAATGTGGGGTAACATGTCATCTGTTTACACCCTTAGATACAGCTGCTGACCTGCTACTTATTTTCTACCTTAGACTGAGAAAGCAGGACCCAAGGAGTAGCAATACAAAACAAAGATTAATGTCTTGCCATCAGCAAAAATGAAGCACAGTTGACAGCTCATGCTTGCCAAAAATCAGCAGAGGTCTAGAGCAGCAGGGGGAAAATCTTGAAAAGCCTAAAAAGTAATTCAGGATAATTTAACCGTGGTTCTACTTGGAAAATTGGCCAAAAATGGTATCCTAGGGTCCCAAGCCCGTCTCTCAAAATGGGCTTGATTTACAAAACAAAGATGTTTCTTTCTTAACAGCAAGCCCTGCAAATTCAACCTGGACCCAGGGGGAAAATGGAATTCTTTCCTTTCTCATAGATCAGCACCTGCAATAAAAAGGATCCTGCAAGCTAACTTCATACCCATCATTACACCCACGCCACCCCAGCAGTTTTTGGGGGGCGATGTGCAAGTTTAAAAGAATCAGGCTTGACTCTTGAAGCACAGCCTGAGTTTGCACAGTTGTTAAAAAAATATCTAACCGAGAAAGTTTCAACTGGAGTTGGACTCATAAATGTTGAACCCTGAGCTGTCAGATTTCCAAAGTAACTTTTTCAAAATGAACAGTTTAGAAAAAAAAATGGCTATATTACAGAAAGATATAAAGATACAGCTAGATATATATACATACACGGATCAGGTAGGTGAATACAATCCTGGTAATTTTAAGTAGCTGTTGAACTACTAAACCTACCTCAGAAAGATGTAACATACATTATGGTCAAGAAATATACTTTGGAAACAGGAGTAACCCTGATACATGCTGCAAGAGAATTAATGGAAATATTTCACCATGAATGGCATAAGAGTGTAAAGTGAAGATTTTTAGTACCAAAAAGATAAAGAGCAGTGACAAGTATTTTAAGAGTTTGACTGCATAGCTATGACCAAAAGTGAGTGATCTTAAAAATGAAGAAATGGGCTACAAATCCCCAACCAAATACTTCTAATAGTTTGGGGAAAGGAGAAAAGATTCCAGATGAAGCTTAAATGAACTACTATTTTAAAATTGTGAATAAAATTCAGATATTCATTTCTGAAAACATCTCTTTTTTCATCTTTGCTCTGGTTGCTAAATTCATCACTTTGTACTATACATCATTGATCAATACTTTTCATGACTCTCCTATATTATGTCACACAGACGGCCCATTCAAAAATTTAAAAAACCCACTAACACGGTACCACTGAACATACAAAGTACAAAATAAAGTGTCTGCTCAAAACAAAGCAATCTGAGTAATGAATCAAAGGAAGCAAAAACTGGTGAAAATTTTGCAAATTAGTATTTTCCAATCTCACCTCAAAATACACTTGGCACTAATGAATTCAAGTAGGTATAATTCAACTAATGAGGTTTTTTTTTACTCATTCGTTTCGCCTCCAATTTCAGACTCAAAAGTCCAGATGTGAACGTTTCCCAAAGGTGCTGATTCCAAAACCAGAAAAAGGCTGCTGTTCTGGTTAAAACGATACCCAAACTTGCAAGAATGGCATCTCTCTCGATCTTGCTACTGTCTGGAGTTCAAATCTCTTGAGAGCACTACACAAGATTTTGGGGTCACTAAATTTGTTGGGTTGCAATGTGGGCATGATCTCTCACTGCTGGCCCAACTTGAAGGAACACGCACTCCTTCCTCAACATCTTCGCTTGAAGACCAGACTGATGTTCTTATGCATTTCAAAGTTTTTTTTTTTATTTTTTTCCTTTTTACACTCTCACATCCCCCTCAATTCTGCATGTGAAAGCCAAGGAAAAATATTTCTGCTATCCTCATATCTGCAGAAGATGACCTCAAGTTGTAGTTGAATTGTCCTCACTGAACTGCTTTCCTTAAATACCAGGTAGTTTATGGAAGTTGGTTATTTGTTAGTTGTGGTCTAGCCAGAGGGTAATGAACTGATGACACTTCTTGGCCAGCTAGAAAAAGGCGTATATTAAGGCGGCTATTTTCCTCCTAGAGACTACAACATCTAGTTACACCGCAGTATAACCAAATGCACTCAACCCAATATCAGCAGTGGAGTTTCTGAGTTCCTTTCTGCAACTATGAAACCAGGGCAGCCATATGAGCCGAGTGTTGTAGAGGACTGCCCTGGACGCTCTCAAGTACACTGGAAAAATCTATAGTTTAGGGCAGGGGTGGGCAAACCGTGGCTCAGGAGTTACATGTGGCTCTTGGATGGTTCAAGTGCAGCACGTGGCCAGGGCTGGTGCTAGCCTCCCCTCGCACTGCCTAAATGTTCCTGTGTCTTACATTGTTGCACCCGAGTCTCAACAGCTGAATGACAGCTGTTCCTCAGCATTGTAGCAGCCCAGAGTGCTGGCTCTGCCAGCCAATCAGAAAGCGAGAGGGGTTGGTGTGCATGCGAGTGTGTCTTGTGGCTCTCGGTCATATGAACATTTTGGTGTGAAGCTCGTGGGGTTGGGAATTTCATTCAACCCTGTTCTAGGGCAAGAGACCACTCAGAATTTGGGTATTAACTTCCTGCTACTTGCTATGTCCCAAGAGAGGAGTTGTCCTTTGTGCTGTTGGCTGAGTCACAAAGCGGATGCATCTCCACACCTTTTTGGAGAGCAATAAAGAACCCAATATGGGAAGAGGAGGAAAGTAGTTTAAAAACAGCAAGAAACCTAAGGTCCCCGAAGCGTGCAAGATATGCCCCCAACTTTCACCGGTCAGAAGCACATTAAAAGTCAGGACTGGAAATAGATACAGACACTTGGTGAGGGATAAAAGTTGTCTTCGGAAGTTGGTATCACCATCTAAACATGCTAGCCACTAGATGTCACTATAACCTCAGTGGACTAACCTATCAAATTAGACAGTTTGATTTATTACAGCTGCCAGTATTAACAGGAAGGCAGTCTACCCCAAACAAATACTACTGGCTTTGTGTTTGATACAATAACTTCAATTACAGCCACCCAAACTACATAGCGTGTTCCCTGATCTTCCTCTCACGTGTGCTGGTTTGAGTTAAGTGTAACTTTGCTGACTTCAGTTGAATCACACTGGTGTATTTAAGTGGGAAAAGAGACTCAGGATTTATGTTCTTAATATATTTTTATGAATTTAATATGCAACTCAGAAAGGAGACAAGAGAGTGTGTGTAAGTGCGAGTGTAAGAGTAAGTTCTACATATTCATGCATTCCTAATATTCTTCATCCTGTATGGATGTAAGGCTCTCAGTTGGCTAAATTTCATCTGGATTTTAAATGGAATATTTGGTACATCATCATGGCTTTGCATTCACCACTGTGGACTGTCCTCAACACCCCTTTCTCTCAACACACACTTTCATCCATTTTTTATTCCTCTTTCCAAGTATTGGATGTTCCTTCTGAACTTGTGTTTGGTCAGGAGACATGGAAAAGGACCAGCATATTCAGTCCTGTTCCAGAGAAGAAAGATGCAAGTGTCCAAAAGAGAAGGTGCTGCACAATGGTGTAGCAAGACTGGCAGGCCTGGCCTAATGTCCTAACTATGCCTATCAACCCCCACCCCCAGCACAAGGGGGCAGGGTATCTAAGTGGAAGCTCTCTTAATGGAGCTCTCAGCCAGTCTCCGTATCGCCCGACGAAGGTGGATGCTCCAACCTGGCTCCCAGTGAGTCGATATCCACTCCTCTGTGACGCCCGCACAATCAGTCTTGGAGCTATAGCATTCCCAATGGGAAGGAAGTGTGGGTGTGGCGGTCACTCTACCCTCTATGAAAATATCCTTCCTGGTGGAACCTTTTGCAAATAACCTGAGTGCTGCTAGTAAATGTTCAGAGTGAGTGGGGGCAGAGTGTTGGTCCTGCTTCCTCCCTCCCTCTGAAAATCTCCCTGTTGTGTTCAAGCCATGCAAATGCAAAGCCTCCTCCCCGCTTCTAGAGTCTAGGGCCGAAGCTCAACTGAGCCCCTCTTGCTTCATGACAACTATACCTCTGGTGCTGCGCTTAGTTTATTGGGCATTCAAGGACACACTCACTCTTACTTGGACTCCACCAGATAAGCACTATAAAGTCTTTGCACACTACCCCCAACACTGTCAACTACAGACCATGAAGAAAGAGCACATTCAGAAATAATGGCGTTGTGGTCAGTGTAGTAGACTAAGGATGCATCAAGCTGGGTTCAATTCCCAAAAATATCCTGTGCTACCTTGGGAAAAGTTGCATGCCAGCAGATACTTACTTCACAAGAGTACCAGGAAGTTAATAATTGAGACACATTTCAGTATTATGGCGACGTAGAGTTAGCCCTCTTCTGTGGCCTTCACAACTCTTCACTACACACTTTGGTATGTTTTCTCCCTTCACATTTCAGTTATGCATTAGACAAACCCTGTTCAATAGCTACACCATGAGCAGACCCTATTACTTATTCAGCAAATTGAAGCCAGAAGTTCCTGAAAGTGCTTGCCTACAGTAACTTTCTCCATCCCCACTTCTGAGCTTACAAGAAGCCTGATTTAGAAGTGCTGATGTATACCAACTGATGTTTAGCCCTCCCCTGGCTCCCTCTACCCAAACAAGTTCAGCACAAGCTCTTTGTCTTTACTTTCAAAGCTCTTCATGACCTTGTTTCCCATCACATTCCCACCTGGGAGCTTCACTCCTTCTCGGCCACCATCTTTGCTTGCTCACGACTCTCCTACTCGTCAAAAAGTATTTGCCCCTTCTCCCTTGCTGCTCCCTATGCCTGGAACTCCCTCCTTGGATGCATTTGCTCTGCTCCTTCCCTTCCAGCCTTCAAATTCCTGTGAAAAACTTACCTTTTCCATCAGGCTTTCCCTAGTTCCTCACCCCACAGACTTGTCACTGATGCTTCTCCTTCCAGCCTTCATTTAGGATGCCCCTCTCTCCTGTAACTAAGCTAAGCATAGGCACCTACAACTTCATGAATGTATATGTCTGTCTTTCCTTACCTTCTCCTCACCTTTGTCTTTCCTAGACTAAGGCCACTTTCAGACCTTCATGCCCCCCCCCGCAATGAATATTCTGGCTGCGGGAGGGAATGCACAGCCAGGATATGCGCTGAGATTGGCCAGTCTGAAAGCCCCTCCCCTCTCGCACGGCTTTGCCACCAGACACGTGCAGGGATGCAGAGCTGGATTTCCTGCTCTGCATCCCTGCGTGCATCTGCTGTCAAAGCCGTGTTGCGGGGGGGGCTTTCAGATCGGTCGATCCCCACGCGTATTCTGGCTGGGCATTCCCTCCCGCAGCCAGAATATGCACCCGGGGGGGGGGGGGGGGGGGGGGGGCGAAGATCTGAAAGTGGCCTGAGTCCCATCACCATCACCTGTCTGATCTGGATAGCATCTGGATTTGCAGTCGTGTTCCATAGCCCATATACCCACCAATTCCAGGAGAAGCCTTGCAGGACACACCTACAGCATGCGATTTACATCTAATAAGATGACAAAACCAGCAGCATGAGTTTACTAGTCCTGTGAGAGTGTACAGATCAAACAGGGAGCAGGCTGCCCTATGCCATGGGAGGGGAGAAAAAGAAATTGGCTTGCATTTTCTTATTTATGTAAAAAGCATGTCCTCACCTCTGGTTGCAGAGCTGGCAGGCAAAGCAGTCCAAATGGTAAACATTATCTCTGGCCCTCATCACCATCTCAAAGGCAGGGATCAGTTTACTGCAAGCAGCACAATTCCCAGTGGTACCAAAGAGCCTGCCAAGGAAGCACAATCATTAGAAGCCATTTTAATTAAATGGTGGAATGACTAATTAAGTGTAATTAGCAGTATCAAATACGGAATTGCACCAATAAAGAGAAGTTGCCGTTCCCGTTTCACTGACCAACCAGTGCACAAGAAGGTGGGATAAAAACTGCACAGTGAGCAAGGATTTTTTCTAGAGGCAAAATTCCACTACGCTTGTGGGCCTAGGGCTAATTTGCTGGTTAATGAAGAAAACCATTACACGCTTCGGAGGGCTATTTTGAGGCTCACAAAATTTCAGTCAACACCAGCTATTTGTTTAGTTTTAATTTGTTCTTGGACCATCCTCTGTCCTCTCCACATCCCCCCAATAGACAAATCCAGGCTGACAAGCCAGCTATGCTGTGCAAAGGGCAGGCAGCACGCAGACTTTATGAACTCTGGCAGAGTCTAACCAACCTCTTGATACAAGGAAACTCATCCCAAAAGGATGGTTTTTCCAAGGATTAAAGTAGCTAGGCCCCCGTCTGCCTCCCCCCGCCCCTCAGCCCCATTTTCCAGGGAACCAGCTAAGCCCTTTCACCAAGGCGCACACGCTCTGAAAGACTGTTCCACTTCAGCTCCCTGGTCCTTGAGGACAGCCCTTCAGCATGGAAGCTTTGCCATTTTCAGCTAGGCTTTTGCTATCTGCCTCTCCAGATGCCTGCCGTTGTCACAGCTCCCACGGGGGGACACTACCAAGACCTACAGCATCATTCTCCCTTCTCTAGCCCTCAAACAAGGCCCTACAGACCTACGAGCCAGCGCCTCCCTGGAGACAGGCATTGAAGCACTTCTAATTAAAGTGACAGGAACCAGTTTGGCTTGCATGTGATGTAGTCAAATTAAATGAAGATTTTATCCTTGTGTAGTTAACAATCAATGCATGCTATTAGTTTACTTTCTATTTAAAAGGCTGCAAGCCATTTAGTTGTAGATTTACATTATTATTTTTAACCATTTCTATAGCACTTGCAGCATTTGATGAGCTTTATAATCCTTATCTACTTCACCTTCACAACCACCCTCTGAGGTAAGTTGTCATTATTTCCATTTTACAGATGGGAAACTGAGGTTGACCAAGAGCAAATTGTCCAAGACCATACACTGAATTTATGGTTAAGATGGGATTTGAACCCTGTTCCTCAAGCCCCAAGCCTTATCCATTAGACTACACTAGTCTCTGGAGGGCACTTTCTTCCTACTGATTATCTTCCTACTGATTTGATGCATGTGCTTGTGCAGACATATGCCCATCAGCCTGCATTAGACATGATGAGAACGAACATCTGCTTCAGATCTTTGTAGCTGTCTGTTGCTAATACAAGCAATAGCTATTCCTCTACCAACAGAAGAAAAGTGTAAAAAATGACTTGTAACATTGCAAAGGAAAACCTACAGCATGCTATTTGCTGACCCAATAAATGTTGCTGATCACTGGACAGTAGCCACTGAAGTGTGATAGGATACTCACGATAACGCTTCTCCCTTAGGGTCCTGAGCTACCAAACCAACCTGGTTTGGGTATATATATAATCTTATATTTCTCATGTCAGGTGTTATACAGCCATAACTTTTCTGTTATTCCTAACCCAAAGGCCATGGACTTCTTTGAACAAACAGTCAATTTTCTTTGAGAGACGTTTATTTCTGTCATTTAAAAAACCCCAAACAAAACAGCCACAACAAAATGTATGGTGCAACGAGCAAAAACATCAAAAAACCACCCTAGGCAGCTTAGGAAACTAAATACTCTTGCTGTAGGACTTCTATCACATTAAGTCCAAAAACACAAACAGTTTAAAAAGATGTTATTCCCCTTAGATGTTCTGCATAAGGAGTTTTGACAGAACAAAGTAAAATGTCTTTGCAAACACAGGATTGTGCCCTGCATGTATCACTGTTACTCTCCTTTGTGGGCTACCTACACCACAGTTTTCAGTCTGCTCTGGGTTGCTATCTCCCAGTTATATGGTCTTGGCATGAACTGGACGCAGACTTGTCCCCTGGATCTGCCCTGCAGCAGTATGGCTGTTAAGATTCTCTTCTCTCTTGAATAGGGATGTTCCAGTAGAGCCTTAGCCTGGGTCTTAGGCGGTCCTGTTTCAATTCACTACTCCACCAGTCGATTGAGAGAGATTGGGTCAGATGCTAAGTTTCTGTGTGCCTTAGTTGCTCATTTATAAAGGAGGTCAAGAATACTTCCCTATTTCAAAGCAGAGGGAGGTGTGGGGTTGTGAGAATAAAGGTTGTGAGGCTCTTAGATGCTATGACAGGGTTGGGGAACCTTTTGTCTCCCAGGGCCCACTTTGAAAATTAGTACAAGTTCTGAGGTCCACATAGAACTTGGGGGCAGAGGTGCTTAAGAGGTGTACTCAAGAACAGGAGCATCCACATCAGGGTTCTGTGCCATGGATCTCTCCCCTATCCTTGTGTGCATGCCCTCGTCTCCTCTCCCTTCCCCCAAATTCAGTCTTTCGGCACTTGGGGGTAGGAAATCAATCCAGGGGCTAGATCCAGGGACCAAATAAAAACAAGCTGGAGGCCACGTGGTTCTCCATTCCTATGCCGTGTAATGCTGAATCAAGCAATCTCAGCAAAAGCTGTTTCGGCCAGAAACAGGCCATTTGCCTGTGCTGGCACGATGAAAGTTCACTAAGTAACTTTCATCATTTTCCTTATGGGCCCTTGTTTTAGCTACTTGTAAACTGTTTTGATTTGATTTGCTAACCCTTGTTTTCTAAATTCCGATGCCAAAAACTGTCGTAAAATGCTAGAAACTGAGAAACATACAAGGATATTAACAAAAATTACTGAAAACGAACCAAGAAAATACTGAATAATACTGGAAAATGGTGGACAATCACAGGGACCAATCTCAACAACAGAAGCACTGAACAGAAATACCGAACAAACAGTTGCAAGCACTCCTGGAGGTAGGTATTTCCTGACGTGCAGTAACAGTAGCTGCCTCAGCTCTTGTGCCATGACAAAGCATCTAACATCCATTTACAATCAAGACCCTAATTTATACCCATTTTGAATCTCCAAATCAAGAAGTTGGAAGGGACTTGAAGGTCATCTAGTTCAACCCAATGCTTGGATGCAGGATGACTAGAGCTAAGACATCCCCATCACAGGGGATCATTAGTGGCATTATGGCATCACCAGTGCAAGAAGCCGCTTCTACCATATCAACATTACAGAAGGAACACACATTAGTCATGATTTCTCTGCTTAATAACTAGAAGATTAGGAGGACAAAAATATCCCACCCCCTCTTTTTTAAAATGTCCAAATCACTGCTTACTTTTTAAAACATGTAGCCCAAGAGACGAGGTAGAGAAAGTCAATCCTAGATGTGTTCCGAGCGCAATGCCACTACATGTGCAAGCATAAAATATCCATTATTATTAGCATCACAGTTGTGTGGAGCTCAGTCTAGATTAAACAAAATAAAGGGGCCCCAGACAGCACCATTTGAATTGTTAAACAGCCACTTTTCTTCACCCTTCAAATAAGAGACATCTCTAAATGGAAATGATGGGGAAGTTTGGACAGATGTTCACTTAACTATTTAAACAGTGAGCTTAAGGAACATGAAAAATGTATTTGGCACTGAAGTCACCTGTCTCCTTTCGGGGTTGGGAATAAACTGAGTGTTAAAACAGCTTTGGATATTTGCATAAGATTTAGAGCTTAAGTTCTGTCCAGCCAAAATCGCATTGCGTTTTAAATGTCTACATAAAGATAGGTCCCTGCTAGTCAATGCACTAATCTTGTTCCCCTCCAAGTTTCAGACAGCCCCCTTTTCCAACAGACAAACATTTCTAACTCGTTTTCTAGCCCTTCCTAACTTTAATCTCATTTCCAGGGAATGATATAAAACTCTGGAAAGTGTCAGGACAATTCCAAAGCATGCAGTAACTTGCCGATCAAAGGTTGCAATTTAGGGGGTAGGGTGGGGAGTGGGATGAGGCCTGTATTGCTGGGGTGCATGTGGTTGAGTGAAACACCCCACAGGACAGAGTTTCACTTGGCCAGCCTTAATAGTGGTGATAGCAGACATTCCTATTCATAAAGAGGCCCACTGATCAGACCCTCCTCCCCATTTGTTGACTAGTGAGTGGGCCTGGGGGATAATGGATAAAAGTAATATGGAGGTGCGCGTGTGTTTTTCACCTGAGAATTTGTTTAAGCATGACAGGAGATTGTCCCAGCATTCTTTGAAGATTGTCAGATGCAAAGTTGTTAGGTTGCCGTTATATTTTAAAATTAAGTTTAAGGGATGGGCGAGTTACAGCATGGTTTAGAATCATCCCAACACTCTCCAGAGTTTTATATCATTCCCAGAAAAATCAGGTGGAGGGAAGAGATTTCTTTTTCACCAATAAATCACATGGTCTAATATACAAAAAATAAAGAACCACACCAAAAGGACACACAACTCAACATCCACTAGATACATTTCTCATACCGAACAGTCTTGTCACTCACCCCCATAGAAAAGCTCAGACATATTAGTGCAATATATCACAGGTTCCTCAATAGTTAGCCGATAGTCACTGGTGCAATCCCATCAAGAAGAAATGAGTCAGAGACAAGGAAGGCTTTTATCGCTTTTAAAAAACTCTCTCTTAAAGCTGGCAAATAGCAATTTTTAAGTACAGATTTATTCCCCCTTATGTAACAGGAGGGCCTAGCCAGCTTGTAAATAAGCTTAGACTATGCAGATTTAAAATTTAACACAATTAAACTTTTACCCTGTGGTAGTAATTATGCTTAATGGCTCTTACCCTGAACTTAACCATGTCTATTGTTGTCAGCCAATCTGAAAGCAGGAGTATAGCCAAGGACAATTTTCTGTAGTTTATAGGCACACTAAAAACCAGCCAGTCTAGAATCTGATTGGCTGTTGATGTCACTGTGTATAGTAAAAATTAAAGCTAATTGGCATACGCGAGCAGCACAGAATACGAATGAATTGATGGGACAAAAAAGGGAGCACTCAAAGTGCTGCGGGACTGTCACAGGCTGCTTTTTATTTAATAAGTTCTCTGGTTAGAACAGCGTGCTGCTGTGCAACACTGCGAAATTTAGCAATGCTGGAGATGCTCCCCAAATTGGTTTAATGGATGGCAGGCCTATAAATTATCCACTGGGGTTCACTGCTTTTTGGAAAGGTGAGTGGAGTGGTTAAGCGAGAATGGACAAGTGATAAGGTTCTCTTAAAAGTGCTCCCCCTTCTATTTAAACATACATCCAAGACATTCTGTATTTTTACACTCCTTCCTTATGACGAAAGGAGACTTGCTCCTCTCCAGTTTTCCTCGTATCCCCAGGCACAGAGTCTGAGAGATAAAGCAGTTCATCTGTTCTGTTAGCAAGCCGACAACTGAAAGGAGTACCCATACAAATAGGTAACCTTAGTGAATTCGCTGCTCCAGGACAGTACCCAAAAGGTCAGGTACTGCTTGAGTGTGGCTTTTCCTGTTAAGCCTTTTCCCCTCCCATTGCCTTGGGGTGATGAGCATGGTGAGGCAACAAAGGCAGGGATTGGGGGCAGGTGACAAGCCTTGGAGACTTGGCGCATGCAGAGGCCTGCATGTGTGCCCAGACCATCACCAAGGCACAAGCCCCACTATGCCTCCCCCACCTCAGATAAGCAGGCACCCAGGAATGCAAAAAAAACCCAACTGGTACCCATTTCAGTTCCAACTGAAATTGAAATGACTGTCAGGCCTCACAAACACTTACAAAATCAAGTGGTCCCATGCACTTGAACTAATGAACCCTGGTTTCCTAATGCAGGTGATTGAAGATTGTCCTGTCATTGTAACTTTTTTGTCTACAAAAGGGGCCATCACCCCCCTCCCCCCAAATTCATGTGCACCAATTGTTCCAATATTTTGGGTCCCTACTTACCTTTGGGGTTTTTGCTCCCCCACATAATTTGGTTGAAACTAACCTGCAGGATCAAAACGGAGGATGAGACACAAACACACACACGCAGGGTGATCACATAAGCCTTTTCCCCAATAGGAAATGAAACTAAGTACTCCATCAATCTGGACTCAACTAATTTATACAGCATGGGTGGGCAAAGTTCTCAAGTTCAGGAGCCACATATCAAAATTTTCATATTGCCAAGAGTCACAACACACAGTACATCGATCGCGGCATCCCCATATCCCTGGGTTGGGGCACTGCTGCTTCTCTCATTTTCACCTCACAGCAAACCTCTGGCTCCCAGATGGTCTGGTGGGTTTTCACAGCACCAACAGCAGTACAGAGCATGCTCTCCCTGCTCCAACAACCCCCACGAGGCTCCAGTGGCTGAAATGGTGGCTCAGCTTCTCTTGCTTCTGAGGGAGATGCACGAGCACATCTCCAGACAGCCACTTCTGGTCAGAGCCGCAGTTTAGATGCCAAAAACCCGTATCCGGCTCCCAAACTGCCATTTGCCCACCTCTGTTATATAGCCACTTTTCAAACCACCTGGGTCTGATAATCTTACGATGAGACAGATTTGGCATTCGGTCGGTGAGTTGTCAAAGATACTGAGCATGTGAACTGACACAGACCCTTACCATGCAAGTATGTGTAAAAATCTTAGGAGCAGTTATTAAAATAAAAAGTTATATGCAAAAGTAACTTGCTTAAAACAAGTTGCATGCCCAGAAATACTCATGATGGCAATCAGATTTTTTTTTAAAACCCCCCCCCCCCAAAAAAACCCCCAAACCAGTGCCATACTTGTCTTGTGGTAAATATCTATATTCAAGCACACCTTCCTTCTCTGAATAATGTCAACCCTTGAGCAGAAAGTCATATTAAAAGAGGAAACATTTTGATACTGATGAAGACGGTCAAGTTGCCCTTTTATGGTGCCTTCTAGTTCAGTTCCAGAGGATGTAAATCTTGTATGCCACAGGGTTTTTCATTTATGGATAGCTGAACTGGAGAAGCTGAACCACTAGTATTTTATTATTTTTTTTAAAGCCTCCTCTGCCTGGGTGACTGAGCTAACGTGGAGAGCATGAGGCAAAAAAAAAATCAGTTATTCAAGGACATACGCTTTCAGTTGAACCACCCAAATGAAAGTTTATTTTACCTCACCGGGCCCCTCCCTTCACATTCTGAAGAGAAACATGCACAGTTGGTATATGAAGCACTCCCTCCTGCACTCAGCCATTTAAACACCACCTCATTCCACTGTCTCCATCATCAAAATTATCATTAAAACCAAGCTTGGCTTTCATGGACAATGAAACAGACAGTGTGAGAGTGTGAGTGTGTGCGTGAGAGAAAGAGCACTGAGTTCCTTTAGGAAAGTTTATTATCAGTAGAAAAATAGCAAGCCTTAAACTGCTAGAGGCAGGTTGGAACATCAAAGCCTGAAAGATTTAGTCTGCACAAGCTTTTGAGGGGGAAAAATGTCAACTAACAAGTCAATTGCCGGTAGCTTCTATCCTAGAAAAGCACAGGGTTTCCCTAACTGAGAGGCCTCCCAACCACGTACAATGATCTTTAACACTATTGTAAGTAATAGTGCAAGTTGAAACCAAGACAACTTGTTGTGTAAATAAAACATATTAACACTACACTGTCAATCTGTCTAAGTACAGAATTTAGAGAGAGAGAGGAATTCCATGTACCATTCAGAGAGGTCATGTCAAGAACAAATTAACTTAATATATGCCAAAACATTACTGGGTTTCGGCGCTGATGTGATTTATTCTTTTGAAAATGGAAGATACATTTTTGGATATAGTCAAGTTGTCTGCATCCCTTTATAAGTGGATCACTGTCCAATATTTGCTGTGTGAGACCATTAAATACTATATATAAACATACACTTGCTAAAAAAAAAAACCACACCAAAAAAGTCACACCATAACATCTTTGGAATATTTTTCTTAGCTTACCAAGATCTTTCTGCACATTCAGTGGCGTTGACAGATCAGCTTGTTACTTGGACTTCCAATGACTGGTTTGGACATTTGATTTGGTTTCATCATCACCCCTCACATGTGGAAGTCTACTAAAAATTAATCATTGCTGTGCACATTTCATTTCCAGAAGAATTTTACGTAAAGATTCATTTCCCCCCATTTATTAAGTATAATGTACTTTTAATTGCTTTCATTCATAAGATCAAAAAGCCCTAAAACTAAAAGCTGTTTGTTACTAGTGGAGCTGAAGACGACAACAGCATGTAGCAGCACTACCCAAAATTTGGAGACAGAAAAGGAAGGATGTTCTGTTTGGCTGAAACTAAGACCTGCAAATGCACCATGATCACCCAGATTAAAACTGCCTCACACACATGCCCACCCACCTCCACCCATCGCCCCCACAGAGAGCCATTGCTGAAAATGCAGCCTGCTCCATGCAGGGGCATGTGTGGGATTGGTGTGTGCCCATGTTCACCCACCCACCCCCTGCAGCTGCGGCCCGTGTAAAAAAGGCCAAAGTGTGTTTTAGTATCTTCAGCAGGCTAAGTTTGAAAGCCGCACTTTTATATTTGACCCAAATGTGGGAACCTACAGCACCAGAGCACCCTTAGCCTATGAAGAATGCCCACTCCCAATTCACCACATTTCTTTGTGCAATAATTAAACTGTCTTTGGCTACTTCAACTAGAAACAATTCTGTTTAGCTTATTGATAGCTAACAAGTTTCTAGTCAACAGTAGTATGTCTGACCAAAACATGGAGAGTTAAGTTCTACCACGCTTGGTAGGATTTCTCTCTGGCACCAATATAAAAATCAGGATTGACTCCACCAAAGGAAACTGAATTATACTGGTGTGCAAATAATCACACTTGCCAGGTCTCAACTCTGCTCACCCCAAAAAAGCACACTGAAAATTCTGAACTCAAGATCACAATTTCTTCCACAACCTGAAGAAATTAGTTTACAGTGATTGTGTACTCCAGTACGGCGAATCAACCAAATATTTTTATATGAAAGGATGTATTCACAAGGAAAGTTGCAAAGGTGTCTCTTTCAGAAGCAGCAGCCTCCATGTCAAATATCATTTACTTGTTTAATACAGGCACGTTTATTAAAAGAGGAAATGTTGGTCACGGTGACTGTTAAACACAATGCTGAATCCATTTGTATAACTAAAATGTATAGGTGGAAATCCAAAATGGCATGGCAGGAGGTAAGGCTCTGAACTACTTAAGATCTGATTTCACCTTTGATGATTAAAGTGAGCAAGAAAGTGCTTTATGAAATTTGAAGGTTAACAAATGTTCCTGCAAAGGCAGTGGCAACAGTTTGTCTTTTGAAACAAATGATGAGGACACGGTCTAGTAACAGTTCCTAAATTACATGTGAAAGGTTTTTTCTAGAGAGTCACCAAGGCCACGTGTACTCTGGATAAAAAGAAATAAAAATATTCACCGCAATAACCGACAGCACAGCTGGTATTCCAAAGCAGTGAAATATGACAATCTAAGAATTTTACTAAATCAGGAATGCTTCTGCTCTACTCAAGAATACTATAAAATCCTGCGTAACTAAAAGAGAGCTGGTCAAGGTTGAATTTTTTGTTATGAATACTTTCATTTTCTCTTCAAAATGCAGACAAAAAGGAACAAGGAGGGCAACAAAAATCATGAGGTGTATGGAGCAGCATGAGGAAAGACTGCAAAGATTGAGACTCTGCATCTTACCAAGGAGATGAATAAAGGAGCATATATTACGAGGTACATACAATCATGAATGGTGTGAACGAATGGGGAACCGTCATTTACCTTTTCTCATAATACCAGACCTAGGCACCACCAACTTAGAACAGCAGGAAGTGAGATCTTAAAAAACAAAAGGAAGTACTTTTTCATACAATGCATGACTGACCTATGGAACTCGCTGCAGCATGTTGAAGACGCACATTATAAAATGGGTTTTAAAAAAGAGAATTTGATAAATTCATAAACAATGGTACCATCAACAGGTGCTAAGTGGGTTATCTGGGGGAGTGTCTCAATCTCGAGGATTGTAGGAAATGAGGAGGGACGGACAGCAGACAGGTTCATCCATAAACTGCATCAGAGGAAGAGTACAGAGCATTTGGTTCTGGCTGCTGTTAGAGACACAGTAATCAACTAAAGAAGCCATTACCACTTTGCGCCACTTACTGTGTTGCTGCATTTCCTTTTCACATCCACCCCATGGTTATCAGCTAGTTCTGTTTGCTCGCAAATCCTTTTCTGTTTCCCCCTCCGGACCCCAATTTCAAATTTAACTCAGTTTCCCATCGGATACCTTGTTCACATATGCTGGATGCAGCGTTGCTATTGGTTTGGAAATAAACCAGAAAAGACAGAGCACAGAAAAACAGTAAGTTGCCTATACGATAAATAAATATCTAGAATTTTGGTTAGTAATTGTGGTTACAGATTTAACTATTCCTTTCAACTCTAGTCCAGATTGGATCTGGGAAACTTTACCACGTGCCACCAGTTTAGCATGTGTCCAGCAGTTCTGATGTCATAACCACCACCTTGTAACCTCCACTCCAAGTTATGACCCGTTGCTGTCCGCAAGGGGAGGGGACGTTGTATGTCTGAAAGCAAGTGAGAGTCATCACTACCAGTGACTATGGAAAATATGCTCTTTGCTTCCAATTAGTTGACCAAATGCTAAGCATCAAAAGTGCCACCTACAAATGATAGAGTGTGTCTCCTTCCAGAGGACCTACAGTGATAGAGGCAGTCCTTCCTCTGTTGTCAAAGTGGAGATGATCAAGTTGCAGAGGTTAGAGGCAGAGAGCTAGGGCATTAGGCAATATGGACCAACCAGGATCAATGAAGAGTTGTCCTTTCTAAGGGTAAGATTGTGCCAAACAGGCACAAGTCTGATGAATGACATGGTGAAATGGCTTGCTCTAGGACAGAGGTAGGCAAATGGCGGCTTGGGAGTTCTTGTCAGAAGGCTGCCTGGATGTATCCATGTGGCTCCCTCAGGAGTAAAAGCTGCTGAGCCACTATGTCCACTACGACAGCTTCCTAGGAGCAGGACGTTTGCCACTATTGCTGCTGACCAAACTCATTGGACTGTCTGGCAGCCAGAGCGTTGAAGCGGCCAGGCCAGGGAGCTGGGGGAAGCCATGCTGCACATCCTCAGGAGAAGCCACCATCAACTCAATGCGTCTCGTGGCTCTCAGAGATATGAAAAATTTGGTATGTGGCTCTTGGACGTGGGAACTAGGAGCATGAGGAAGGATTTTAACTCTCCTTAGAGAGTACCAGATCTACACTGCTAGTTGGTACAGAAGGGAGCCAGGGCCCCATCTCCTATGGTGGAATGCACAGAAAAGGGCCATTTGCTTGGAGTATCTGGATTGCAGCTGTGAGCGGTCCCTGTTCAGGGTAGCTAGTGTGGAGTGCAAACAGTAGCTCCTTGTGCTCTAATTGCATCTCCTTGCACCTGCACAAGGGCCGTTCTGGCTCAATATTTTGTTTTTGTGGTCTAATTATGCCAGCACGGTCAATGCTGGAATATTTAGTTACAGGTTTATTTTTTAATTTTAATAAGATTTTATTATATGAACATGAAGACATAACATCTTGAAAATACTGTAAAATACGTCCAACAATCTTATGTCTGCAAACCATAATGATGTTTTAAGTCTTAATCTAACAAACTATAGTTATGCATTTTAGTAGCTGTGCAAATTACCCTCAAAAACAAAGAAAAAAAATAAATCACCTCTCTCTCTATAAAAGTTTACCACTACTACATACTCTGTTCTGTGGTGTCTATACTATAAACTTGAAAAAGTTCAAGAAACAAAGAGACAATCCCACAAATACCTTTAGATTCCTTATAAAGTTCTTCCCCACTCAATTTCTCATCCATACCCCCTAAAACAAGAGGGTCTTAGCTTGGAAAAAATGGATTACAGCAACATGGTGTGAAGGTACATCTAGCCAGACCCTCAAACCAAGGGAGAAGGGTTCTGGATTCATAACTCATGGACTGATCTAGGATTATTCCACTTGGGCAGGTAGGAAAAACAACTTTCCAAGCACAAGTCTGACTTCACTGGTGAGGAAGGGGAGGCTTTAAATAAGGATAGCAGAAGCTGGGCAGGTAACGCCAAGCCGTATAAATGATTAATAAAAGAGCACCCAAGGGCAGGCAGATGATACTGAAAGTAAAAGCAGAAATGGTTTTAAGAACAGACAGAAGTGAGTCAATGTTGATTGAGATTTAGCATCCAAATATCAAAAATAGATATTGCAATAAGAAAAAGCTGAATGCTATATAAAGCCACTGCTCAAGAAAACAGGCATATCAGCATACACAGGTGAATGCTGTGCTATAGTATTAAAGAGGCAACAAGGTTTCCACAAACATATGGCTAAAGTCAAGTCTCCTAAGGTGGGATTTTTTTCAAGTTCCCATGTCACTTAGAAGCACAAGTGCCACCAAATGCTACTTATAGGCTTTGGAAAACCCCATCCCTAAAGGTCATACCCAAATCCATTCAAGCCCTCTCACTGACCTCAATGGCCGAATCAGAAGACAAGTTCCCTTTTTAAGTGGACAGAATTTCACGAGTGCTGGCACCCAAGTAGTTCCCACCAACTTCTGTAATACTAAGTCTATTCACTATTGTGCACTTTAAGGTAGGCATTCTGCTCTGCTGTACTCAAGTGCTCACAGGGAAACATGAACAGTAGTTTGGCTAAGAATACTGTATGTCTGATTCTTGGCTGAGGACCAGGAACAGATTAATGATACTGGTGTACTGAATAGTAGAAACAGGGGTGGTTGAGTAGGGCAGTTGCCCTGGGTGTCAAGTTGTCCACCCTTGCAATGCTGCCCAAATAAGGGGTGGGGCTATGAAACTGGTGGGGAGGGACACTAAATTTTCCACACTGGTTGCTAAAGCACTTGGAAGGGAAAAAAGCCCACAACTTTGATATCCTACTCTCTCATCTCAGGGATCAGATGTGACACATTTAAAGCCACTGTAAGTGGTCTAAGAAAGACAGAATAGACTGACCAAATTTACAAGGAGGTGGCCTGCCTACTGCTAAGGGAGGTGGAGTTTACTTATAGGAGTTCCTAGGTGAATAAAGGGGAAAAAGATGAGAAAGTAATAGGTTTAATTAGCGTAAATGCATAAAAGAATGGAGATAGCCAAATGGAAGAACACCAGTTAGGAGCGGATGCTACAGACAGACCTTGGATGAGACAATGGGCATCATTCTCCCCCTAAGGTTTGCAGCTTAGTAATACTCTGCCCTATTACAAAGGTGGCACCATTTTACACCTACCAATTGTATAGGTGCAAATGAATGAGGTATCATGCCGGATAAAGAGTTTCATTGGAGGCATCCAACAATGTGTGAAACGGAAGTTAACCTGAGAGAAAATTTCAGTAAAAGTGTTCAGACGAATATGAAGAAAGGCTTCATTTAAGGTTAAGAGAGCTGCTAGAGTAATACAGTCTGGGGAGATTGTCTCCTTTATCCTCCCAGTTTTCTTAGCCAGATAACTTGCTTTCCTCACCCAGTGGTATCATTTGGCTGAGCGTTTACCACTTTCCAAGAACTTCTCCCCTTATCCAGTGTCTACAAATCAGTTCACCCCCTACAGTTCATTCTCTTCTCTTTACAATCACTAATCTCAAAACTCCTCATACCTCTTGTCCCTCTTACCTCTATCCCGAAAACATGGTTCTTGTCCTTCCCTGCCATTTTTCTATTGTCTTTCTCCTTCAAACCTCCCCCTCCCCCGCGTTCGCTTCTGTCACTGAATTCCACCACACAGTGTCCCCTTCCCTCCAGTATCTCCATCCATCGCTGGGATTTAGGGGATGCATCATTCCCCACTTCTGTCCCTGCTGCAGTTCTCTATCATTGCCAGCCAGAGTCTTCACATTTGCCCTTACAAGCTTGTTCAGGAGAAAAGTGTATTTTCAGCTTGAGGTTGCTAACCTGAATATAAAATAGGTTATCATGACATCCAACTCAACCATACCTAGTTGAGGGGAGAGAGGTATGATGAAATGTCAACTAGCTGGACTTTTTAAGTCTGCTCTACGAGTTTTAACTGGGCTAAACTCTTCTTTCCCCCCTAATGCAGACAAGCCCTTAGAGTTTTAACTCAACCCTCAGCAGCAGTGACTGTTCCTGGAGACACTAATTGTAACTGGAGGAAAGATGCATTTGTTCCATCAACGAGACAGAAGAGTAAAATGTTATAGTCCCGCGGAAGTCAATGGGACTACTTGTGAGCTAGTCGTTTCAAAGTGCTCCATCAGTGCAAGCCCCATTCACTTTAATGGTGAATGTGTCAAAGTACCACCTTGAGGACTAGGCTGCATGTTTTTACTGCTATAGATTTCATCCAATATTGTCTAATTGTCTGCCAGGATAGACTCCCATTGACTTGTATGGAGCTGGATACATGCCTTATTATGATCCATTTGACTTTCCATATAAATCTCTATTTACAGCATTTCTAGACCTGCACATTTTGCATGCATTTGTATCAATTGATAAGAGGTAGTTTTAAGTTATTATTAATTATGTATACAGCCCCAGCAACATGCCTGGCGCTAAGCAGTTGTGATAACACAGTAATAACAACAACAACAACAACAACAATTTTATTTTTAATAGTGTTCCCCCACCCCACCAACAAATGGAACTTGGAGCACTTCATGTAATATACAACAAAACAACAGAAAATCCATTTAGGAGAGATTTTTAAAGGGGAAGGCCAGGAGGGAAGATAAACAACATTAAAGGGAACTAGCAGTGGACCCTAAAAGCACCTGGAAAATAAATTAGTCCTCAAGAACTTCTTAAAGGTGAGGAGGGGGAGGAACTGAGACGAGCCTTTGGAGGGAGTTAGTTCCACACTGAGGGGCCTGCCACAGCAGAGGCCCAATAGCAGCCCCCACCTCCTGACTTCAGGTGCAATGGCAGGATCCCCAAACAGCAGGCGGTTTTGGAGCTCAGATATTCACAATGGCAAGGTCTCAAAATATCACTAGGATCTACACCATTCAGGGTTCTGAAAATTAGCAGTGAACTCTTAAATTCAATCCCCCGCTCTACAGTCAGGCAATGCAAAGCACACAGGGCAGGTGCAATATGATCACGGCTGCCCAAACCAGTAAGCAGCCATTCTGCTGCATTCTGAACAAGCTACATGCAATGGAGAAGCGATGCTGGAAGCCTACAGAATTACAAAAAAATCAAGTCTCGGTCATCAGAGGCACATCTCTGCCCCAAAGGGCTTACAATTGCTCTTGGTCAAAGTTTCCACAGTGGAAAAATACAGTATTTTCAAGTCTGATCTTTTAAATTCTGACTTTGCTTTGTTTAATTACTATAAAGGCAAGTGCCCTGAGGGAAGCTCAAGTCAAATGTTAAATACCAAATGGATGCTGCCACTGAATGGGAACAGAGGAGAACATTATGAAGATCTGACCAGAGTCCTAGAAACTCCCCTTACTGAGAGGGTTTGGCTGGTACTGGTGGATAAGACACAGAATTTAAAAATACTTCTGGGCTATGCTCACTGGACAGTTAGGTGGTGAGGAACTGCTTCTTTTTGTCTCTTATTTTACATTTCTCACCCAAAGATCTTTGCAGGGCATTGTACACCTCTGTCACATCAAGGATCATTTACTGAAATGCATTCTGTTTGGAGCTTCCCTTGAAGTTAATTCAGAGATTGTAGGATGTGGCAGTTCCTGTGGGGGTGGGGGGCAGTTTGCATGTTACATTGCTCCTGTGCGGCTTGTAAACCAGGGGATTAAATTTAAAGTTTTTATTGTTATATAAACCCCTGCAAAACCTGGGTCCTTTATGTAGGAGAGATCACTTTGAGCTTTTATGTCCCCCTGGGCTGAAAGTGGTCTGCCAGGATAGATAACTTTTCTGTTCTTAGATATTGTCTTGACACAGTTGTGCCTCTCTCGCCACGACCCTCAACTCTCTTGCCCCACTCTCCTCCCACCCCGTTCGACGCCGAAACCCCTGTCCTTGGCTCACCCCTACTATCCGCCACCTCTGCTCCTGCACCTGGGCTGCTGAACATCTCTGGTGCAAATCCCGCTTCCACCCAGACTTCCTCCACTATAAATTCTCCCTCTCCTCCGCTATCTCCCTGGCAAGGAAACACTACTATGCCTCCCAGGTTGAATCCTACTCTCGTGACCCCCGCCGCCTCTTCTCCACCTTGAACTCCCTTCTCAAGCCCCCCGTCCCCCTCTTCCCTTTCTGCTCAGGATCTCGCGTCATTCTTCACCTCAAAGATTGACAAAGATTGACATTGCTTCCAACTCGTCTCCTCTCCCTGCTCCATCACCGCCCCCCCTCTTCCTTCCCTCCTGCCTCCATTGAGGAAATCTCTTTGTTCTCTTCCTCCAACCCCTCCACCTGCCCTCTCGACCCAATCCCCTCCTGCTTCCTAACCTCCATTGCTCCCACTGTCGCCCTCCCTTTTACATATCATTAATCTCTCCCTCGCCACTGGCTCCTTCCCCTCTGCCTTCAAGCATGCCACTGTCTCTCCCATCCTCAAAAAGTCCACCCTTGACCCTTCTGATCCCTCTAGTTACCGGCCGGTCTCCCTTCTACCCTTTGCCTCTAAGCTTCTGGAACGTGTTGTCTACTCCCGCTGCCTGGATCTCCTCTCTGCCAACTCCTCCCTGGACCCTCTCCAATCTGGCTTCCGCCCCCTTCACTCCACTGAAACTGCCCTTGCCAAGATCACCAATGATCTACTTGTCGCCAAATCTAAGCACCTTTACTCCATTCTTGTCCTCCTTGACCTCTCTGCTGCCTTTGACAC
>QEPC01009171.1:835925-849878 GCA_003113815.1 Sphenodon punctatus | reverse complement strand
CCTCGGCGGCAAAGTGCGATTTAAAAAACCCCGCACTTCCGGGCTGGTGTGAATGCGCTGAGCGCGCACATTTGCACCTAGCCCGAATGTTTGGAGCGCGGTTTGAAAAGCTGCTCGGAGCAACTTTTCAATCCGCGCTCCAAACATTTGGGCTAAGTGGAAATGTGCGCGCTCAGCGCATTCACACCAGCCCGGAAGTGCGGGTTTTTTTAAATCGCACTTTGCCGCCGAGGATTCTGTGCAATTTAAAGACACGTCTGAATCCGCCCTTAACCATGATGAACTTGTTAGGTGGCCTTGGGCAAATCATCCTCAGCCTCTGTTTCTTATCTAAAAATGGGAATAATCATCACCTACCTCACCGAGTTGTTGAGAGGGCAAACTAGATAAGAATTGTAAAGCATGTTAAACACTGAAAAGTGCTACAGAAATGCTAAAATAAAATAATTCTGGGGTGCAGTGTTATAAGTTATCCGTACAGCGTACAGCACTTACACATTAAGGACAACATGCGTATAACCATCTAAGCTAAACTGGACAAACCACCCGGTCCAGATGCTCAGCAAGTGTGAGTGTGTACCGTGTACTACTTACAAAGTGTAAGTGTAAGTGAAAGGAGCACAAAGTTAACACAGAACACCCACATTACGCAACTGTCCCCCTTAAGTGGTTGGATGGCATAATAAGTCTGTTACAGAGACGGAGCTAAAATGTCCAGTTCTGTTAAGCTAAAATCTCATTTGCAGGGTCATTTCATTGAAGCAGCATCTAAATCAATGGAGCTGTGTCATTTTCCACCAACTGAGGGGAGTGGCCCAAGTTTCTCCATTAGCAAAAAATTCCTCAGTAAGATTATAATAAAAATCCTGGAGAACCAAAAAATAAAAAGGAGTAAACTGCACATCTACTGTGGAGCGTAACTGCTAGGCAATGCTAACCCCGGTGCGTATATATTTACACAGCACAGGTTTAGAAAGATAAACAGCTGGCAATGAACTGAGGGACTTATGGGAAGAACCGGTGGTATATGCCTGTATTTACCTCAGGTAATCTTTGCGGCAGAGAATAAGATTTGCTTTTGTGTAAAGAGTTGATCCAACCTCTCCAAGACGGCAGTCACAGCAGGCACACTTTAGACAATCTTCGTGCCAATACTTATCCAAGGCCTTCAGCAGGTATCGGTCCTTGATCTTTCGATTGCAGCCAGCACAACCCTTCTGTTTCCCTTTAGGCTGTACAGATAACATTGGCACGCCTACAAAAAAGGAAAGCTGCGTTAGTGAGAAATTTGCAGAGATTCTCAAATAATTTTTGAGTGTGCTGCCTGCAGCACTTACAGACATTCAGGAATCTGTATTTAAATGACACAACCTAGATAGTTTTGGTAAATTTGCATCCTTAGCAGTTTTGGGCACCAGTGATCAAAGAAACAGGACTTTCTTCTATCATCCTAGGAGGGATGAACAGTTGAAAAAATGCTATAATTAAGGTCTCTCCTCCCCCCCCTCCCCAAATGATCAACTGAACCTAGGACCAAATTATAAACCGAACTCATCACCATTTTGATACATCTAACTAATTAACATGGCTGTCTTATTCCCTAAACTTGGTATAAACATTAATGCTGTAAGGTTAATTTCTTGCCAAAGGCAATTCTCAAGTAGTATTTTAAATGGCAGTCACTCTACACACAAAGTAAGGTCCTGCTTCTCATACGAGCTTGCTTAAGGACACAGTAACAGGGAGGAGGAAGAAGGGGAAGGTGTGAAGGCAATATGGCTGCACACCATTTTGTACCCCTCTTCTGATCATCCTGGTGAATGATGAGAGTCCTCCTTACTCAACGCGTCCAAGAGCCAGTAAGGCGGCACAGCCTTACAAGAACAGCCATAGCGACACTTCAGTTGCAACCCATGCCCTCAGTTACCTCCTCAAACCGTCTGTGCCAAGGACTGTTGTGGGTGTTAGACATGGGGAGACATCTCTGGGTAGCTTACTGAAGCTATTTTTCTTCCTCTTCTAACACAGGAAAAGATGCTAAAATTAAATGGGGGTCTCGCATCCATTCTGAAAATTCCTGCCTTATTACAGGGTGATTGCTAGAGGGCAAGAGCAGAGCTGGGGCTGAGGCCCCAATCAAAGAGCTGATGGAGGGACACAGTCCTTCGGGTGGCTTTGTGCATGGCAATGGGCATAAAGCGGCTGCCATTGTCCCCAGAACACCAGGAGTTTTGTGGACAGAAAATGAACCTGTTCCAAGTTCCCAGAAAGCTTACACTCTTCTGCCACTGACTTCTCTCCTAGGACACTCCTCTGCTTTTTCTAGGCATTTGGGCTCTAGAGACCTCCCTCCCTCGCAGTACTGGAGGAAGCTTGTTATTGTGGGAGGAGTTAATGAGGGAACCCTGGCTTTGCATTCTCCCCCTACTACATCACAACAAAGAGAGGAGTCACTATGGCCCTCAGGGGCTCAGTGTGACAAAAAGCACACTTTAAGCAGCAAGGGTGCAAACAAAATTTGGGTAAGGGGGATACCCTGGTCCCCTAAATTTCCAGCCCTTAATATTCCCATGCACCCCCCTTTCCAAGCACAGGCAGGGGAAGTTTCTCGTTTCGGTCTTCCTTTTCTGCCACTATCTGACTCTGCTGGGGATGGAGCAGGGGTAAAACCAGCAGAAGCAATGACAGGCAGTAAAGCAAAGGACTTCCCCATCATCCCTCTGGCTCCAAGATACCAACCACCCATTTCTTTCATCGCAACTCTCCCTTCCTGTTCCACCCTCCCCCAGCTGTTGGCTGCCGTATTGAATCCTAGGGAGGGAAGTGGTGCAGTCCTACCTTCCGGCCAATGAGGGATCCCTGGGCGGGCAGAAAACAGTGCCTGGCAGTATGGAGAAGTGAGGGATAGGAAAAGGGAACTTGCACCGTTCAGGGTGTGGGAACCTGACTCCCCTCTGCTTGCACCCCAGATAGCTTCATGCGAACAGGTGTAGCTAACACTTCATAAATGAGGAGCATGAAAGTCGTTTCACCTAAGGCCACTGTAGCAGGGAACAGGCTGCTTGGGTGCTCAGCCCTTTAACGGGGAACAGCTGAGAGCCTCTAGAAGCCTAAGAGCAAAGGGCTAATTGGGGCCAGCTGTCATAGGGTGTGGTTAGGCTAGCTCAAAGCCTAAAGAGTCCAAGTTGGGCTCAGTTGGGGAGAGAGACCAGAGGAAGCAGGAGCTGAAGTGAAGCTCGGCTTACAGACTAAGCAGCCAAGGCATGAGGATTAGATTTGGAAGAGAGCCAGAGGGAACGTGCCTGGCTATGGACTTTGTATGCAAGTCTGCATACATGGGGGAGGATTGAACACTTGGCTGTAATAAAGGATACTGTGGATCCGATTCCTATGTGGGACTGGGTTCCAGGGGGTGATGTACCCTGCAACACTTACACCTTAGGGACCCTGCCCTTCCACAACCACATTCTTCATCTTGCTTGTCAGCCCACTGTGAACCACAGGCTGGAGACCACTGACCTAGGTCTACGTGCACCCGTGTCCTGATCATGCCCTGGCCGAAAGTGGTAGCAGCACAGAGTTGGCCTAGTGCCTGCTCACATGAGCGGGTGATTAGAACTGGAAGAGAGTACTCGTAAAAATCGGGCAACCAATCTCTGGTACCCTATTTGACCTGGTAACGATAATACGGTACCAGATTACGACCAGACTGCCTGGGTACCTGGTGTCCTGGAATGTCTACCTCTGGTATTGATTTTTTCAACATTTTTGTTGATATACTAAACTCCCAACATCTATTTCTTGGGTTTCCATCAAGTTCCAACAACGTTTTCGACAACTTCTGTTCCTAGAAAACTAGTTCCACTTCCATTTTTAATTTTTTTTTTAAATTCTTTCAATTTTTCTTCTTAACACACTTATTTTTCTATCTCAGAAAATTAACTTTCCTGTCCTGGTCCCAGAAAACTACTTCCAGTCACTTAAAAAATAAAATAAAAAAATTCCAACTTGATATACCAACTGGTATACCAATAAACCAAATCGAGAATCAGCAAATAGAAAAATCGGTACTCAAGTACCGGATTTTTCAGGTATCTGGGTGACTGATTTGTCCTGGGTAACCCGTTGGGTACCCGATGCAGTATTTTTAAAAATGGGTATTCGCCACGGGTACTGAATTCAGTACCTGTTTCAGCTCTCCAGGTGAAGAGAGGCAACTACACCCTGGCTTTTGTTCGTTCATACAGAGGGAGCTCTACTGAGGCAAAAAGAGAAGCGTTTCTCGTGTTCTAAGTTGGGGCTGTTAAACTCACAACTGTACTCATCTGAACAGCTCAGGTGGGTGGGGGCGCTACAGCTCTGAGGCTTGTTCTCCTGATTAACAGTCAAAGACACTGCTACAGTATTTAATCAGGACATGGCACCACAGAGAGGTGGAGTAAAAAGTTCTCCCACCCCCTTTTGACATACCAGTCCCCCACGTGAAGCATTATGGCACTAGGCTACTCCAAAAGGGTTGTCGCATCAGAAAAGTGCAAGAGTCCTTCCTAATGTGCCCCCCCCCCCCCCAATCGAGCATCATGATGTTTTGAAGGAGTATGGGCAGGCACATAGAATGCACTGGCACATGCTTTTTGGGTTGGTATCTACCCCTTCCTTGCCCCTCTTCCCTCCTCTCAGTGCCACATTAACAAGATCTACCACCTGCTCCTGCAAACAAAGCCCTAGTCAAGATGAGGGGGTGATGGCAGTTGAGGGTGTGGGGACAGTTGCCTTGCAAATGTTTCAAACAGTTTTCTTAAAACCAAAGTAAAAATGTATAATGGAATTAATGACAAACCTTTAACCAGTGTGGTTCCAGTTAGTGCTGCTATAGTAAGCAACGTTTGCCGCTTCCCTTAAAAGCAAAGGTGACCTGAGGGTGGCTAACGTTTGGCACATATAAAACCCACCACTCTTACAGTAATAATTGCTTTGTCAGAGCTGCAAGTAGACGACAACAGCACTTAAGACACTTCTACACAGTGGGGTATTGATCCATTTGTTATCAAAGTGGTCTCGGTGCTGTGAAGACAGGACAAGCAACATTCAAGAACTCTTAAGGCTTTAAAGAGCCCCCCTGCTCAAGCTTGCAGAGTCTCACAATCCACTCGCAGAGTCAATGCCAGCAAACTTTCAACACCACTCAGGTGGGTGGGGTGGAAATCATAATTAAGTGACAATCCAAGACTGTTCTCAAACAGTGCAAACAATCAATAGCACCACCCTAAAAATATATGGCATGGTTATGCTTCCCAAACATAGAAAAAGATATCTGAACAAGTTCAGAGGTGTCTCCTGCAGAATTTCCCAAAACAAGGAAAAAACCCTCTCTGTCCTACATGTAGGCTCCATGTATGTAACATGTACTACAGAACTAAAAGGTCAGTCTTCAGGCATGATTGGAAGAGATTAGTACGGAATCCATGAAGTTTCAGGGGGAGGAGGATGTTAAGTGACCCGAGGTATCTGCCCCCAGCATCAAAGCAATAATTGACTGATCCCCATTCTAGACAACTGTTAGGCCATGGCGAATTGTGTTGATCCACCCTCTCCCAGCTTCGCTCAGTGCTGGCACACATTTAGGCAGCTTCATACACACACTAAATAATTTATATTGCAATGGCTGTAAAAATAGTAAGGGAAGTTGCCTTTGGATTTTACACATATACAGCACCTTTTCAAAAGTGAAAGAAAACTTAATTCTTCCAATCGCTTCCTCATAATAATTTACCATTAGGAAATCATTCTCTGCTCTCTTAAACTGGAAAAAAGATATTACCCCATTACCTGTGTGCGCCAATGTTGCGCTTTTAATAACCGCAGTATTTATTGTTAAACATTTGTATTGTTCTTTAAAATGTTCTTAATTTTGAGTGATAAAAACTAAAAACACAGTTTCCCGAAATCAGAGACTTGTAGTGAGAGTGAAAGTCTCTCCCCCTCATATTTAGAGAGGCTGTGAAGAGGAGAGCATGTATCTGTCAGTGGAAGACTGGATGTGGGAACTCATTTCTAGGATTCAAATCTTGAGTCATTCATTGACATGAGAATAATTTGTTTTTAAACTAAGAGACTAAAATTCTGGTGCAGGTGATCAGAACACACACAATAGTTGTTCAGTTGTCAAGGCTGTGTCGGGGGAAGGGGGGAATCACCCCCAAACCCCCTTGAAACCATGGCATAGGTTTAAATCTTTACTTTGGAAAGTAAGGATTTAAACCATGTTGGAAACCAGGGTAATCATCAGCCACTTATTCAGATATTTTTTTTTCTTGCTCACCACTTTTTGTTTGTTTGGGACATTCTACGTTCCAACCACTATCTAACTAATTTTCTTGCAGAACAGTTAAAAATGTGCCATCGATGTGATTTTACACAGGACGACTATTTGTTCATGTATGTTTTGCTCAGATTCATTGGCAAGATGTACTGTGCCCGTTTTTCAACACAACAGGGATAATCACTTTGCTACACAGAGTTGAATTCTAAATTCATCCACAAGTATGAAGAAATGCGATATGTCAGAGGGTCTGGAGCAGTATGTCACATCTCTAGTTGGCTCTATTCATTGATAAATCTTTCCTGCATTTAGTTACTGTTGATTTTATATTCCTACAAAAAAATCACATTAGTCAGTGAGATCTGAACAGAACTTGTAAACATCAAACCCAAGGATAAAGAAGTTTTTCTAACACTGAATTTTTAATACATTTATATGGGACTGTAATAATTACTCGGCAATGCATGGACCTCTTTCAGCATTCTCCACCCCCTAGTACAAGTCCTTTACAAGATCTTGCCTTATTAACAGAAAGATTATGAAAAAGAAAAAGATGTAACTAAAAACAGAGGAGGCTGAAATTACTCATGATTAAAAAAAAATGATGATCTTGCCAAGAAGTACAGTTCTATAAAAAAATAACATTTTCTGCAAAAAAATGTTTTCACAGAAATGATTTTTATTTCCTTATCAGGAAAATCTAAATGACAAGTATTGTTTTGGAACATCATTGAGCATCATTCTCACGTTGGATGAAAGAACCAGTTCCACGCAACAGTCAACTGAATGGTGTAAGACCATGATTGTCTTACACCAATGGGATCTTCTGGCTACAAAGAGGGATTATCCCTCCCCTCCAGGTGCACCTATTGTTATGAACTTTTAGGTCCCCACTTACCTTTGCACCTTCTATCCCTCTACTAAATTTGGTCAAAAAGTCAGCCTGCAGGATCAAAGGTTATTAAGGTGGAGGGTCTGGAGAGAGGGTGGTTGTCATGTTGGTCCCAAAGGTGACCAAACAGTTCAGATAATATCTTTCATTGGACTAACTACTGTCGGTGAGAGTATGAAAACTTTCTGGATGGCACAGGGCTCTTCCTCAGGTATCCAACATATCTGAACAATAGCCTGAGAAAATGCAAAAGGGGACATGCAAGTATGGGTTGATTACACAAACTTTACTTCTATAGGATGCCAGGCTAGAGTAACAACTTCATCTGTACTGACAATTCCATTCTGAAGGTTTTCTGGAATTTTTCTATTCCATTACATTTTTGGACACACTGACTTCCTCCCAGTTCAGAATAGAAGCTGCCAAGTCGTCCTGTGAGATGAAAATTCTTTAAAAAAACCACACCAACAAAAAACAGCTCTAGTTGTAAATATTTGCTTCAATCTGGGTCTGCTTAGGGAAAGGAAAGTAATTACTATAAAACCAACATCATCTCTATTCAGGAGGACAAGTTTGAACTGGGTTGAGACTTGGGCTTGAACTGAGGAGGATGGTGTTAGGCAGGGATCCATGCTCCCTGCGTTTTGCCTCTGCATGCTCCCCCCTCGCTCCGGGTGGTGGTGGTGGTGGTGGGCGTGAGGCTCCTTGCCGCGCCCAATCAGGGAAGGCTGGACTTCAGTTTTACTTTCCCGTTGCAGGACTGCTTGCAGCCTAAGGTGGGAAAAAAACGGTGCAGCACTCTGCATTCAGAACCCAGCTGGGGTTGCTATGCAACCCCGGCTGGTGCGGATTGGCTGACAGGCATCACGTGGGCCCCGGTCGAGGGGCGGGGCTTGTGTTCAGTGAGGAGACTGCTCCAGCCCCACTTGCGGCTGGAGCTCCTTTGAAAACGGCACCCACCCAACCCTCCCTCTGCACTGTGGGTTCTTACCGGCTGCCCATCGGGGCAAGGAAGGAATTTTTGACGGGAACCCTAATTTGGCAAAAACACGGGTTCTCGTTTTTTCGCCTTCTTCGCAGTGTGGGTATTCATAATCTGATCATCCCTTAGACAAGGGTGTTGTTGTGCTCGTTCATTTGTCGCACTCTAGCTGGGGTCCAGTACAGTTAGAGTAGGTGAGTTTATACAATAAGGAAGAGTCATCTCCTTAAGAGATGGGGAGGTCCACCCGCCGGAAAGCAGGGGATGGCAAGCGGCCGGGCAGCCTCCCTGGGAGGGGTGTCGACCGAGGGCGGTAGGGACAAGTATGGTCCCCCGTCTGTAGGCACCTTTATCCTTACTCACAAGCAAAGGATTGAGTCCCTCTCACTTGTGGCTTGGGCCACTGAGAGGGGGAGACGTGATGTTCACAGTTGGGGTGGTAATCGAGGGTACATCAAAGCCACCCCTGAGTTATTGTGTTATTGTTATGATGTCAAGTTCAAGTACTGGACCCGCATCGCAATAGGCAATTTGCCCCCACCTATTGGTTATGATTTGATTTGAATAAAGAGTGCGGCCGTTTAATCCCAGCAAATATGTCCTGTCTTCTTCGGTGCGTCGGCAATTCCCCATTACTGCCAACGAGGAAAATGCAGTGAACACAGGTCCCCGGTGTTAGGGGGGGAAAAGGGGAAGAAAAATGCAGCTCCCTTTCCCCCAAGATAATACTACAGTGTATTAATCAATGAAGGGGTGGAACATTCCCCATTAAATGTTGAGTAGTATTTGAGTTAAATGCTAAGGATTTGAAGTGGCAGACTGGCCACAGCACAATCTCCTGCCCCATAAGCCTCCTGAAGGCCAATGGCCATTTCAGCTCCTTGCTGTCCATTCTATAGACAATTGTCCTCGGAGCGGCTTGCGTGAACAGGAAAAAGAGGGACATTTTCTGATTTTCTTCTAATAACTAGTTGCAAAAGGAGCAAAGATCTTTTTACAGTATCTTCGCAAGATAAAAAAAAAAAAAAAAAAGAGCCACACATTTGGTCAGTTTTCAGCAGGGGGTTTTCTAATGAAAAAAGCTAACATTTCAGAGATCATATGATGTTCAAAGCTGCTATTCCCACTCAGATAATAACGAGCAAGGTCAACCTGTGCTGGTCAGGTTCAGTGTTTTGAAATTACATTTTGGTCTGGCAGGCTTTCCTCTCCAACACTCTAACCAATCCAAATGAAGAACAAACAGAACTACAGAAAAAAAAAAGTTTTTGACTAATTAGCTGGTAGGTTGGCATGGCAGGTGAGGTGTGAAACAAATTTCAGAACTGCCAAACTTGATCAGCACGGGTTCCCACTGTACCTGTCATTTCATTTCCAAACAATGAGAGCACAGTGTCTCCAAAGCATTACAGCTTTACAGCCAGAGCCCTGCAGCGAGATCGCCCAAGATACTGGAAGTATAACACCAGCCCCATCACCTCTCCTTCTCTGCAACCCCCATATAGTGGAAACGTACTTACAGACAGCAAAGATTCAGAGAAGCTTTGTATTTGTAGGACACTGTCCTATCTTAGAAAGTTGAAACACCCCAAGAATATTTTGATCCTCCCCACCCCACCCTGTACTTACCCAAGGCCATAAATAACTTGGGAATTGGAAGCTTTAATAGTTAAAACAGAAAACAAACAGTCCACTGTAGGTATTGTGACACCTGGGCAGATTAAACTCATAATAAAAACAAGCTATGCTTGTGAAGTAACAAAGCAATGCTTCCTTGTTTAAATCAAGAGTTATTGCAAAGAAATTCTGATACAGCACTAAACAGGGAATTTTGCAAATAATATCAAGTTCCATTCTGTCCCCTGCTGCTATCCATCCACTGCATCTTTTCTTACAAACAGTAGATGAAGCCTTTTCTATTTTTGGCTACCTGAACTCCCTTCTCCCTTGCTCTTTACAGTTTAATAGACTTGCTGCTGGTAAATACAAAACCAAACCTGTACTAAGCGCTCATGGGCTCTAGCACACATTAAAAAATTACAGACACCACCTCTGGTCATACTGAAATTTATGATGGTGTCCAAATAGGCTGTTATTGTACTGGGTAAGCGAGACTTTGCCTCCATTCAAGGCTTGACAGTCTTGCTTTAATCAGTCCATATCTTCTCTGTCAGCAGCAGTCTTCCCAGAAAATAGTTCATCTGGGTTAAGACCACGACCACCAACTAACTACATCCTGGATAAGGGCGTAGCTGTCATAAGGACAGGTGGGACATTTGCCCTGGTGCCCGAGCTGGTGGAGGGGGCACAAACCCTGTCTTCTTGTGGTGCGGCTGGGCAGAGACCAAGCTGAGTGGAAGTGCCTGCAGCGCATTGTGCGCATGGGACCCACCCAGCATGCATCACAGGACAAAGTAAGCACCAGGGGCAGCAGCACGAGGCAGGTAGCACAGCCAAAGTCTCCAGGGTTCAGGCGCAGCGAGTGGAGGGAAGGAAACATGCTGGGGGGAGGGAAGTCCATTGAATGCACCTGGGTCCATTCCAGCCTAGCTACCCCCTACCTGGATTTTCCCATAAATCATCTGAGTGGAAGGTATTTTATTTGCATGACAATCTGTTGCACTACTTTTAAGTACTCATTCATACAATACACTTCCTTTGTAAACGCATCACTTGTGACTTAATCTGCACTTGCCTTGCCCCGTAAGAAATGCATTCACATAGCTGTTGATTTCCCTGCACTTTAATGGATTTGGGGGTTTGTGCCAGAAGAGTGCTGTGTGAGGGAGACTGTGGATGAAAACAGACCTGCACCTTAACTCTGCTTTAACGCCACTCTAACGTTTCTTATGCATGTTGCAGGGCTGTATAGGGTGCCCAATACAGTCCTGCAACATGCATAAGAAATGTTAAAGTGGTCTTAAAGCAGAGTTACGTGCATGTCTGTTTTCACCCCTTAAGATACCCTTCATAGCAGCTTCATTTTAAAAAGCTGAAAACTTTTATAAGGGCTAGCTTATGCATTTCAATGATAGAACTCCACAAAGCAATGTAGATACCTAGACCATAGTATGTGCCAGAGCAATTTGTTCTGCAGGTGGGTTACTGATCCTGTCTGAAAGCATGGAAGTTCACCATCTAATTTCTTTAATGCAACTCTAAAGGTTAATTGGTCTGAAAGAGTAATGTGGGACTGCTTGCTAATGATATACAGCCCAAGGCTTCCCCGCTTTCTTGTGTTTTATACAGTCGAGGCCAGAGCATAACACTCAGTTGAGATCACCGTGACTTTTCAAGCCCCCCTTAGCACTTCCCTCTCCAAATACCACCCCCCACATCTACCAATACTTCTGAAATGCTTCACATTAAAAGCAGTAGTTGCTGAAGGCAGTTTGGTTCCACCTGTATTTCATGCCTTGTTAGAAGGGGCTCACTAGAGGCAGCAACTGCACTCCTCATTACCACTGTAGAGAACTAAAAACAAGTCTAATGAGGAAAGAGTGCACGAGTGTACAGTATGGAGAGGGAGGAGGGAAGTCCTCCCACATTCCCTAAGGGATCTGGCCAAAATCTTCAATTTGCCATTTATGACAGCTAATTAGTTATTCTATTCAAAATCTTTGCTTTAAATAAAAGAACTAATTATACACAAAGGTCAGTCCCCCACCTCCTGTGAAGCACACATAATTGGCTTATTTCCCCAACACTGTGTGTATGTTTTACACAATGCTTTCAGGCAGATGGCTTTAACTCTTTCCTCCAGCAAGTTTTTTTAAAAAACTTTTCCACCAATTAGCCACTCACTCCACAATAGCTTCTTGCAAGAAGGAAAGGAGAACTGTGCTCTAAAAAATGTACTAGATGATGATTGTTCTGTGGGGGCAGAGAATTTTCATGTTATGTTTCTACAGTGTGCGATGAAGATAAAGTAGTTCAGATGATCTCTTTTATTGAACCAACGTCTGTTGCAGAGTGTATGCAAACTTTCGGGCTACTTTCACTAACAAAGGTTGGTCCAATAAGAGAGATCATTTGACCTATATGGGGTGTTTTTAAACAGGTCTACTCAGACAACTGCGGGTTTCAGCCAAGCCCACCGCAGACTGCAGTCTGCCTGGGCATGCCCCCTTCCCCACAACAGAGCTGCAAGCGGATCAGCAGCTGCTCCAGGCTACCACCTTCAGCTCTATGGCAGTTGCCGGGACAACCTGTGGCCAGGAGCACAACTGCAGCAGCTGTCCATCATTCAAATGGATCACTTCGGGGATCCCACTCCACTCACAGTGCTCCAGGCAGAGCACCATGAGTGCAGCTGGCTTGAAGCAGGCAGTTCCTGCTCTGCTCCTGCTCTGCCTCACCCCAGGGTGGCCTGCCTTCAAAACAGATGGGTCCCAGGGGTAAGGCGGAGTAGGAGTCCGTCTAAAAACACCCATTGTCTCAATCTCTTGAATTTGGAACCAACATGGCAACCACATTCTGTCTAGTCCACTGGTTCTCAAACATTTTCGCACCATGACCCTCTTCTACTTGCCTGTGGTAGTTGGGGGACTGCCCCCCTCCCCAATCTCCATACACTCTGTTCCCTCTCTTCCTCTCCTGCTTGGCACGTATTGCTCCCCTTTCTCTTACCCTTGTTCTCTAATTCTCTCTCCCTCCTCTTGCTACCCCATTATTTTGGAGATTCCTTTTAGTCAGAGTAAACCTAGACTTATGGTCTGGGTGGTGTCCACCCAGAATACTTACTGGCCCCTCTCCCAGGGGACCTGCCCTCCAATATCAGAACCACTGCTCTACACCTACAGTGTGCAGCTCACTGGGCAATCAATCACATTCTGGTTTCAACCCTGGACCACTGGTGTCTGATGTACTATTTAATAGATTATTATTATTAGCAAGCATTTATATAGTGCCAGCAATGTAACTGTCGCTTTACAAAGTAATGGAATAGACACGGTCCCTGCCCTAAGGCTTGCAATCTGAGAGATGGGGGTGGGGGGGAGGGATGAGGA
This sequence comes from Sphenodon punctatus, assembly GCA_003113815.1. NCBI lineage: Eukaryota > Metazoa > Chordata > Lepidosauria > Sphenodontia > Sphenodontidae > Sphenodon > Sphenodon punctatus. The sequence goes on along the minus strand of QEPC01009171.1, from coordinate 836,673 downwards.
GAAGAGACGAAGGAAGGGGAACAGAGGGAGAGACAAGGAGTGTAACATTAATGAAGATGCGAAGTCCCAGGTGCACACAGCTGGCTTGGTTACACTGAGAATGATGACTGGCTGGTCTGTGTGGTGAGGATATGAGTACGCAGACCTCAGGTAACAGATTGTACTGGATGGAGGGTATCAGCAGGAGGTAGGTGAGGGGAGCGAGGAGTCAGGGAGGGCAGAGTGGAAGAGGTGGGTCTTGAAGAGGAATTTGAAGGTACGAAGGGAGGGGGTGAGGCAGATGTGGGCAGGGAGGGAGTTCCAGGCGTGGGGGGCAGCTAGGGAGAAGGGACGAAGGAGGTTAGGGGAGCAGGGGAGGCATGGGAGGGCGAGAGAGGGGGCAGAGGAGGAGCGGAGTTCACAGACTGGAGTATGGAGGGAAATTAGTGCAGAGAGGTAGGGGGAGCAAGGTTGTGAAGAGCTTTATAGGTGAAGATTAGGAGCTTGTGCAGGATTCGTTCAGGAAGGGGGAGCCAGAAGAGAGGCGAGGAGGGGCTGCACGTGGTTGAAGCTACGGACGAGATGGATGATCCTGGCAGCAGAGTTTTGGACGGAGATAAGGGGAGAAAGGGGAGAGTGGGGGAGGCCAGTGAGAAGGAGATTACAGTAATCGAGGCAAGAGATGACCAGGGCGTGAACTGAACAAGGGTTTTGACAGAGGAGACAGAGAAAAGGATTAATCTTAGCAATGTTATGCAGGGAGAAGCGA
>QEPC01009171.1:810258-833521 GCA_003113815.1 Sphenodon punctatus | reverse complement strand
GAAGCCAGATTGGAGGGGGTCAAGGGAGGAGTTGGAGGATAGGAAGTCAAGGCAGCGGGAGTAGACAACACGTTCAAGCAGCTTGGAAGCAAAAGGAAGGAGTGAGACAGGACGATAGCTAGAAGGGTCAGAGGGGTCAAGAGTGGACCTTTTGAGAATAGGAGAGACTGTGGCATGTACTATTAACATCAGTAAAGCTCTGTTATAGCAGAAAAATTGACCGGAGTTGTGGGGGAAGAGCCAATAATGCCTATGGAGGTAGAATGCTCAGGCCACATTTCAATGAATGAAGGTAACTCAAAATAACTGCTCCACTTCAGTAGCACTTGGATGAGCAATTCCATAAAGCTGGGAATGGCCACTGAACCTTTCATCGCCACCCTCACATTGATAAGCATTCACACGAACAGTTACTTCAAAACACAAACCAGCAGGGAGTACATACTCCTGATTTTTCAGGATTACATACTTATTTTCCTCCTCCTGAACATCACTTTAGGTCTCTGTTCATGGGAACGCTTCAGGAGCAAAACTGAAGTAACTGTTCGTTGAAATGGGGGAGGGGGGAAAGACGCCTGCTGCGTAGTTCATGCCCAAGGTCTACACAAGGAATAACGGATGTGTGAACTGGAAAGATGCATCTGCTAGGTCTCTGTAGGGTGCTACCCTGTGGATCACAGAGATCCAACTCTTCACGCACAGAGGCCATATACACCCCATGAGGTTGTAAGGCCGTGCCTCTGTCAGGGCACCCAGCATGTGACATCTTTCTGGCCTGTAACAGTCCCTCAGTAAAAGGGGCAGTTGGGCAGCCACAGACACTGGGCCTGGTAAGCACACAGGGTTCTGTGGTGCTCCACGAATCTGCAGCTCCTCACCCCAGCTCAGTCCCAAATAGAGAAGTCAGGAGAGACTGGCATGCGGAGGTTCTCCCTTGCAGCCCCTGCCTTTTCAAGGGGCTCCTTTTTGCCCAGACTATTGTGGGAGATGAGAAGGCAGCTAGGGTGAGACCAGGTATAGGCAAGGGGAGTCCAGGTAAAGTTTGTCAGGTGCACATGAAAGGAGGCTACAGACACAAGGAACTGGGTTAAAATGGCTGCAACTCTATTAAACATGAATTAAACTATTTTAACTCTATTAAAATTAGCAGTCTGGGTAGAAAAATGGGAGGAGGGGAGGGTAAAAATTCAACATGAACCGTAAGTTAAATGAACCGTAACTTATCCAATACCTTTTTAAAACTAGCTACACTACTGACCATGACCATTCTCTCTGGCAGTAAGTTCCACAAGTTAATTTTGCGCTGACTCAAAAAATACTCTTTCATGTGTTTTACCAGTTAATTTCATGGAGTGTCCTAGTACTCCGAGGCAGTTTTCACAGACTCCCTCCCCGCGCCCCTCCCCCCCACACATGTGGGTGTGGGGGGGCACCCGTGTGAATGCCACGGTGTGTGGGGGGGTTTAAATGAGACACATTCACGTGTGGCACCCTACGCATCCAACTACTATTTGAATTGGTGTGGGGGGAGGCATGCTCCCATGATCCACCAGTCACCCACGCATGGAGCAACGGCCACCAATGCTCTGTGCATGGAGATGGGTGGTGGTGGGTGGGTGTCCGTGGGAACACACCCCTGCGCACCGTGCTGCTCACTCATTCCCACACGCACCAGCATCTGTTAGAAAAGGGCCTTAGAGAGGATAAATAGCCACTCCCTATTTACGTGTTCCACACCACTCATGATTTTATACACTATTATATCCCCTCTCAGTTGTCTCTTCTGCAAGCTGACGAGCCCTAACCTATCAAGCCTCTCCTCATATGGGAGCTGTTCCATACTTGATCATTTTTGTTGCCCTTCTCTGTACCTTTTCTAGTTCTACTGTCTTTTTTGAGATGGGGCGACCAGAACTGCACACAATACTCCAGATGCGGTCATACCATAGATCTCTATAAAAGCATTACAATATTTTCAGTTTTATTATCTCTCTCTCTTTCTGAAAGATTCCCAACATTCTGTTTACGTTTTTGACCATGCTGCACACTGAGCTGAAAATTCCAATGTATTGTCCACAATGACTCCAAGATCCCTTTTGCTGAGTGGTAACTCCTAATTTAGAACCCAGCACTGTATACATATAGTTTGGGTTATTTTTCCCTATGTGCATCACTTTGCACTTGTCCACATTAAATTTCATCTTCCATTTGGATGCCTAGTCACCCAGTCTCACAAGATTGTCCTGCAATTCTTCACAGTCTGCTTGGGTTTAACTACCTTAAATAACTTTGTGTCATCTGCAAGTTTGATCACATCACTCTTTACTTCTTTCTTCTATTCTTAATGAATATATTGAACACCACCAATCCCAGTACAGATCCCTGGGGCACTCCACTAGTTACTTCTCTCCAGTGTGATAAACTGACCATTTAGTCCTACTCTTTGCTTCCTATCTTTTAACCAGTTGCCGATCCACGAAGGACACTGCCTCTTATTCCCACAACTCTTCTTCCCTGATCAGCTCCTTCTTCACTCACCTCCTTGAGGTGTCTCTACATTTCATAAGTTCTGAACCATTCAAAGGTTTGGATCCAATTCTGTGAGCTCTCTATTTACCTTTGGCACTGGACTACCACAGTTGTGACAAACAACACTCCTCTTGAATGCCCCAATGGCAGCACAACATGCTTATTGTGGGGGGTGGTACTACAAGGAAGGAAAAAAAACCCAACCTGAGCTCGACCAAACTGCCTGGTCAAGGCGACCAGCTAAGCCTGCAGTACCAGTTCAAGTGGGAAGGCAGGTGGGCCTATCAATCCAGAGATGCTCGACCGAGCGGCAGCATTCCCTGGCACCTGGGAAGCTAAAACTGGCCAAGGCAGACTCTGCCCCCTTTCTTTTCCCATCCCAAACTCAGTGTTTCACTAGCTGCTGTGTGTAGCTTGCACACTCTCCTCGCTGCCACCGCTACAACTACCTCCCCACTGTGCACTGGCGGGAAAAGGCAGGAAACCATCAGGTTCCTGGGAAAGCACCCCGTGTAGTCCACCCTTTTGGTTTAAACGTGGTACTGACAACAACCTCCCTTGCCCCACAAGCAGTGGCAGGGAAAGGCAAATCTCATTGGGGCCATCTCAGCAGGGCTCCCGCCTACTTCCTACCCCATTTGCCATTCAGGAAACTTATTGCATGCTGCTGACCAGGTTGCATACAGAAATTCTTATCCTTGTGCAAACAAACAAAATCACAAACTTAAAGACAAACAAACCGTAAAAACAGAGGGGGCGAGGGGGGGGTGAAACACACCAAAGCATCTAAAATGATTTTCATTGCTATCCTATTTACTACTGTGTAGTAGGTGCACAAAGCTTTTACAAAGCTGCATTAGGGATGCCTGGGAGTAGTTTTTCGTTCAGGAAATGGGGCCCTGGATATCGATTCTAAGGGAGTAGGTGAGGCAGCAGGAAAGGAGAAAAGCAGCTTCATAGAGGATTTCAGGTGAATGTGAAAGCTTGTAAGCACGTTTTCCATAAATGTAGGAATCTGGAGAAAGAAAAAATGGGCTGTGAATCAAGCTCAGCTCCTCTGTAGATTTTTATTTTTTTTTGGTCAGTGAAGACAGCAAGTATAAAGAGGTAGGAAACAGACCAGTGAATTTCTAAACCATTAGATGCTCAAAGCAATTTATGATGAGTGGCTGGGGGTTTTGGAAGTTGGGAGGCACACAGGCGATTTAACCTGGCACCAGAGAGCACCACCTAAGGAAAGCTTAGTTCCAAGCATTTCCAATAGCTTCACTTCAAAACTGATCTCCTCATTCCAGTAAAAAACTGGCATCCAACTGCAAAAAGGCAACTGAAGCGTAATCACATTAACTTTTGTCAACACAATAAATAAGCAATATTTAAAAGTTCTCTTTAATGTCTCTAAATAATGTCATAGCACATCTTTAGACATAAGATTGGGTGCCAAAACCCCTAAGCATGTGTTTGGCCACTGTGTGTAAGCAAGCACCATAACCACCCCATCACCCATTTGGCCAGCCGCTGAACACACGGTGCGAGCACCATTGCATCACAAGGACAATTTGCGTGTTCCAGCTGAACACATGGCCAACATTGTGTCTAATGATATCATGTGGCGTGTTAGCAGGTACAACACGGGGAACGAGGTGGCAGCGCTTGCGTGCTGAGATGCGGTGGTGAGCAAAATGCTGATTTGCCCCAAGATGGGCTGTGTCTAACTCCCAGCCGAAGCAATGGCTCCCACCACCGCCCAGGTAAGTCTGTGGCAGCAGATGTGACTTCTGTTTTCACCCATAGTCCCTTCATAAAAGCCTCCTTGAACATACCCACAAGCAGGGTTGAATGAACGGGGGGGGGTTTCTGATTTTTTCAACACTGGTTTTAAGCAAGTTCTTTTATCATTTGCAGAAGGTGAACACGAAACCATTGTGTAGGAATTTGCAAAATTGTGGTATTTACCACAAGAAGCCGATTCTAATTGTTACCCTAATATAGCCAGTGAACCTGACATTACCGTGCAACGTGTGCAGCCAATCAAAAAACAGAATTTTAGAGTTGGAAAGGTCCTCGAGGTTCATCTAGTCCAACTCTCATTTCAGATGCAGGATGACTAGAACTACAACATCCCTGACAGATGGCTGTCCAGGCTCTTTTTGAAAGTCTCCAGTGATGGAGAGCCTACAACCTCCCTAGACAGCTTGTTCAATTGCTGCCAGTAGCATAGCCATCATGGCATGGGGGTTGGCTCCTTCTCCAGCACCCAGTGGCTGACTCACCAGCTTGCCAGAACTTCCTTGGCTGGGCAGTAGCCTGGACGGGGAGACTGGGGTGTGTTTGGGGGGGGGGGGGGGGACTGGTTGGGTCTGCCCCTCCTCTGCTCCCCGGCCTGATACTTGCTGCCAGCACCTCCAAGCCTGATTGACAGGTGCACTGGGGGGTCACCATATTTCCTAGTCTGGCATACTGGGAAATGTAGTCCCAGCATGCCAGACAAAGAAATATGGTCGCCTGAGCAGGAAAGCCTTTGAAACTGCAGCACCGGTGGCAGGCAGCAGGCGAGGCAGGTAGGTGTGAGCGTGTGAGAGAGAGTGCAAGAGAGTTTGAGTGTGAGCAAGACTGAGTGCATGTGATTTTGTGAATGAGTACGAGTATGCATGAATACATGAGAGAATGAGTGTGTTTGGATCCTGCACTCCATTCCCTCCCACCTTCAACCCCCCACTCCGTCTCCGAGCCCTTCCCATCCACCTGCACCCCCACTCCAATTTCCCCAGCTCTTCCCACCCACCTGCACCCCTAGCCCCTTCCATTTGCACCCCCACGCCAGTTCCCCCAGGCTCCCACCCACTTGCTTACCTAGCCCCACCCTTGATTATTTATTTATTTTTACTTTTTGAGTCACCCTTAGGGGCCCCATAATTGTGGGCTGAGCCCAGGCCCAGCCTTTCTACGCCCATTCGCTATATAGCTCTTACTGTTAGGAAGCTTTATTTAAGAAATCTATAACACATTCCTATAACCTGAGCCCATTGTTTCTAGCACTGCCCTCTGTGACAAAGCAGAACAGTTCCTTGCCAGCTTCTTGATAGCAGCCCTTTGGATATTTGAAGACTTCTGTCATGTCTCCACTTCATCGTTTCTTTGCTAGGTTAAACATATCCATTTCCTTCAACCTTTCCTGGTAAGAATTGTTTTCCAGACTATCATTTTTGTTGCCCTCCTCTGAACATACTCCAATTTGTCAGTGTCCTTGGTAAAACGAGGTGCCCCAAACTGGACACAATACTCCACGTGAGGAGTACTCTGACTAGTGTTGAACAGAATTAAATTACTACTTATGCTGGCTTGGCAACAGTGGTTCTGTTCTTGTATTAGCCTTTTTTGCAGCTACGTTGCATTGCTGACATGTTTAATTGATGATCAACCACAATCTCTAAACTCTTTTCACATTTGCTGCTGCAAAGCCAGGTCTCTCTCATCTTATACTTGTGCACTTGGACATTCTTCCCAAAATACAAACTTTATATTTATCTTGGTTGAATTTCATTTTGTTAATTTCAGCCCAGATTTCCAACCTATCAAGATTTTTTTGAATTCTGTCTTCCAAGGGGATAGCTACCCCTCCCAGTTTTGTGAATTTTTCAAACTTGGTAAGCATTCCCACCACCCCTTCATGCAAGTCATTATTAAAAATATTGAACACTGAACCCAGGACAGAACCCTGTGGGACCCAACTTGATACCTCCCTCCAGTTCAATGATGAGTTACTGGTCACTCTGAGTATGGTTGTTCAGCCAGCCATAAATCCACATTGTAGTGTCTTCCAGTCCACTCTTGGGACAGCGTTTCATGCAAGATCCTCAACTGACAAGCTTGCAAACGCTTTGCTGAAATCAAGAAATATTAAATCAACAGTGTTCCACTCATCCACTAAGCTAGTTACTCTATCAAAGGAGGGTAAGATTAGTCTGGCATGACTTCTTCCTGACAAATTCATGGTGACTACGAGCAATCTCTGCATTGCCATTAAGGTGCCTTCAGAACTGTTCTAGTTTCTTCCTTGGTATTGAAGTCAGGCTGACTGGTCTACAATGGATTCTCGTTTTTCACTTTAGGGACAACATTTGCCGTCTACAGTCTTCTGGCACCTCACCCATTTTCCAGGAGTTCTCAAAAGTAGTTGACAGAAGTTCTGAGAGTACTTCAGTAAGTTCTTTCAGTACCCTAGGGTGCAATACATCTGGCCCTGAAAACATGAATTCATTCAAAGCAAGGTATTAATTGATCATCTCTATCTATTCTAGCCTGCAAACTTTCCATCTTGTTGTTCACGCAGGCTGGACACAGTTTCCCTTTTGTGATAACTGAGGCAAAATGGGAGGTGAGAAGTTTTGCCTTCTCTGTCTAACATTTTGCCACCTTAATTGAACAAAAACTCACCATTTCCTTATTAAAAACTATGAACAGTAAATATCTAAAGCAAAGTGCCTGTAAATGCACAATAAACCAGCACTTGGTCAATACAAATAATGAGTTTCTTATGAACGTTAGACTTCGAGTGATTTTTTTTTTTTTTTGGCTGTTTTGTGCAGGTGATTGAGTGGATTGGCAATCCATGTGGTTGCACGCCAGTCATTTATATAGCGCTTTCAGTGTTGAAAGTAAGTTCTAATTCTTATCTAGTTCATCCTCACAACCACCCTGGGAGGGAGATGGTTATTCCCATTTTACAGTTGGGGAATGGAGATGACTTGCCCAAGGCTGCCCAGGGAGTTCAGGGCTCAGACAGGATTCTTCCTGGTCTAAGTCCAACACCTTATCCACTAGGCTATACTGTTTCCACCAAGTTATTACAGAACAAGTTCCCAACCATAGTAAAGGATACTTCTGTTGCATGAGGAGTCCCTTAGAACTAAGGTCCTGACCACTTTCTTTTTGAGGGGATTGGGGGTTAGAGCTTTTAGTCCTAGAGCTGAATCAAAATTCTAGCACAGGTTAGTATAAAATTTGCCTATCTTCTGCACAACTGCAATTTCCAGATGGCCTAAAGTTTTTACAAGGGACTGGTTACTTACTTGAGATGTTTTACTCAAGCTGAGCTCCTCAAAAATGGAAGTATTCAAAAGTACTAACCACTTGAGAATTTATGTCCCAGGATCCTTTAAAGATGGAGTCTAAACGAAAAATACTGGAGCAGGGTTCAAAGTCTAAATCTCCTTGCTTTGCACCAAAGTTTATAATGCTCTGATCAGACCTGCTGTATTATACAATGATGCTTTCAGTAACTTGCAGCTGCAAAGCACAAAAACATAGCTGGTATGCAGTGAAATCCTCAAGCGATAAGGTTACAAAATAGTTGCTGTAGCTTTCAAGCTTCCTGTAATATTCTAGTTTGGGGATGAAACTGCTCATGCATGGCATCTGTGCAAAGGTGACTTGTTTGAGCCTGAATGGTGTCAGGAAAATCCACTGATCAGTTTTCAGAGAATGAAATACAACCCAAATTTCTTATATCAACATCCCAGGGCAACGTGGCTGAGCTAAGGTTTAGCTGCGTAACCTTAACCACTGCACTGATGTAGTGTTTTACCTTTATAGGCATAGCAAAAGTGTTTTGAGGTGAAAAGAGCTATATCATTGTAAGATCATCATAATCTTTTCTTCTTCCTTCCTGCAGACACAGACGATGTCAGCTTCAGCTTTCGGCAACCTTAATAGAATTTCAGTACCCACTGCCAAATGGCCATTTGATGTTCTGCTCTCTGTACACAGATGAAACAATTTGTCACACGGGCACTAATGCAGGCAACGATAACACTCCAAACTAAGGCTTTCACGCACCTACAAGATTTCTTATGACTTTTGAAGCCTAAAATAATTAGAGTGCTAGCATGGAGAATTCAAATTCAACATAAACCAGCAAACAATATAGATATACATTTAAAATATTTTAAAGGCAACCTAGCAAAGACAGAGGCAATATTTTGAGACCAATCTCTAAAAATTAAGGAAAACCCCTAAATACCAGAAGATGCAGTAACTTGCAGTCCTCTGCAGGTAACCATCTTCCTGAAGCTTCCACAAGGACAGGAGGCTAGGGGTTCTCAGTGGCTACACCACAATTCTGGAACTCCCCCATCTTGGAGATCCCTCATCTAAACCTAAACCAGTTCATCTTCTGGAAGCAATGCAAGACTGCCAGCTGCCAGGCAGGGATAGGGTTGGGGACAGGAGCAAGTTCAGGGAAGGGTGGGGTCCTACAGCAACTCTGCCAATTCATATAATTTTATCACAAGCCTAGCAAGCTTTCATGTTTTTCTTAGAGTGCCATCTCCTGGAGTCAACCGATTACATAAAATTTCAAGCTTTTATTATTTTATTTTTTTTAAAAAAGAAGAAGTTGCAAGCTCTTTCTGTTGCACAGAAAGTTCACTAAGGAGAAGCAAGGGACTATAACTCAGTACATTCCTATGTTTTTGCCTGCCACTCCATTTTGAGACTTAAATATAATCAGGGACCTGCATTCACTGCATTTTCCCCATTGCCACCAATGGGGCAAATGCAGTGAATTCAAGTCCCAGAATATAATTTATTCCTATCACCCCAACCAGCAGTTTTCAGTAGAGATTGTGACCACATCTGCAGATGGCACAATCGTGACTTAGTTTGGGAATTCCTGTTGTAAAGGCTCAGAAACTGGAAGTAAAAAAGTTAAGTTTTGTTAGTTTCAAACTATTCTCATGGTTGTGGGGGAGGCGAGGGTGAGATTTGGTTGTGGGTAGCAACACTGCTGGGCTTCATATGGGGTGGAGCGGCAGTGGTCTCGAGACAATCTGGTTTATCAAAAGATATCCAGTGCCTGACTTCTACAACATGGAGTGTGTCCACCTAATGTTTGAAGACTGGGATCAACTGGGGATCCTGCTGGTGTACCGAACACCCTACTGCACAGCAGACTCCCTGACTGCTCTAGCTGAGCTAGTTGTGGGGTGATGTTGAGATCACAAAGACTTATTGTCTTGGGTGATGATCCCTGCCCTCTTTTGCACCTATCAGAGTGGGGACCAGTTAGGATGGTCCACCCCTGGAGACTAATGGATTCAATAGGATTCCAGAAATCTCTGGGAAATTTACCCACTGACCTGGAAGGCCTTTTTCCTCAATTCCCTGGTTGATTTGTGGCAAGCTGTGTTCACCCAGGCTACCGACACAGTGGCTCCCAGGTGCCTGCCTTCTCTGCAGCGGCAGCATGGGTCCCCCTATTAGAGAGAGAACCTGAGGCTGCTAAACTGTGAGGGTAGACGGGTAAGAGCATGGGTGGTGCTCGACTTGTGCCAAAGTTGACCGACTGCGGCATAGACCGTTTCTGAAGTGCTATGCCGTGGCAAAGAAAGATTTCTCCACTGTTGCCACAGGGTCTACAAAAAGTGTCATTCGACAGAGCTCTTTAGACCTAAAATGAGAAATTTTGGCAAGAGCTGCTTCTGCCGAGATTCATGCAAGGCAGAAACATACCAACTTCCCTGCTGTTTTTGCAGTTTTCCATTATTTTATGGAAGTTGAATGGGGCTGCTCCGGGCCAGTTCCAAGACCTGTGTGCGCCCAGCCATACCACCAGGGGGCAGTAGACACACAAATGTGCTGGTTAAGTGCCAGGGAAATGTTGGGAGTTGCCATAAAAGTGCCGTAAATCTGTCATAAAATTCCTGGAAAGTGAAAAAATGATGAAAAATAGCAAGAGCAGCTGCAGGACCTGGCGGGGGTGTGCAGGACTGCTAGAGTGGTTCCGCTCATTCCTGGATGAGAGGGCAATAGCTCATCTCCTCAGGAGATCCCTTGTGGGGGCCCGCAGGCTTCCATCTTGTCCCTACTTCCATTAAATGTGTATCTCAGGCCCATGGACAAGATCATGAGACGATTTGGAGTGAGGTGCCATCAGTATGCTGAATACCCAACTCTCTCTTTTGCGCCATCACCAGCGAGGGAGACGGGTGATGGGATGGGCCAGGAGGGAGGAATTTTAGCTCCATCTTGGGTTTATTTTATTGCTGATTGTAATTTATACTCTGCTTTTTATTAATATTTATATTTTTAAATATGTATTTTTATGGTTTTAATGTTGAGAGTTGCCATGAGCTGCTTTAGGAGGAAGGTGCGGTTGACAAATTTAATCAGTCCTTACCAAGTGCCTGGCTGCCACTGGGGCCTGGATGCGGACAAACCAGTTGAAACTGAAGAGAGACAAGACCGAAATGTTGATGGTTGTCCGGCTGTGTGACCTGAAGGAGACAGGGACAGCTATTATTGATTGCGTTCCAGCCCTCCTTTGGTCAACTCAGGTTCATAGTCTTGGGATGCTCTTGGATCCACTACTGTGCCTTGATGGCCAGGTTGCGGCAGTGGCCTGGAGTTCCTTTCATGAATTTCATCTGGTGAAAAGACTGCAACCTTTTTTGTGAGACTCTGATTTGACTATTGTCATCCATGCCTTCATGATCTCGAGGCTAGACTACCGCAATGCACTCTCTGAGGGGTTGTCCTTGATGACTGTTTGGAAGCTGGAGTTGGTGCAGAACGTGGAGGCCTGCCTTCTGTCAGGGGTGGGTCGCCCAAAGCACATTACACCAGTGCTCTGGAGCCTGCACTGGCTGGCAATAGCTTGCCGGGCACAATTCAAGGTGCTAGTTTTGACCTATAAAGTCCTAAATGGTCTGGGCCCTACATATCTGAAAGACTGCCTCTTCCCTTATGTTTCGTTGTGGCCTCTGAGATCGGTCAAGGGTGCCCTCCTGTAGGTGCCAACTGCCTGTGAGTTTCGAATAAGAGGGGCATGCATGGAAGTATTCTTGGCAGCTGCTCAACAATTATGGGACTCCCTCCACTTAGAGGGAGGTTTTTTTCAAATTTATTTATTTAATACATTTATACTCCGCCCCTCCTGCGAACAACTCGGGGCAGCTTGTTCCATAAACAAGACCTTCTTGTTTGGTCAGGGATTTGGCAGGTTGGGTGGGATTGGGTTGAGGGTTAGGAAAAGAATGGGGGGGGGGGGGTAGGGGTTTTAAACCATTTTAATAAGCTTAATTATATATGTTTCTATGTGTAGATAGAAAGACAGACATCTTTGTAAGCCACCCTGAGTCTTTGTGGGAAGGGCGGAGTAAAATAAAATAAAATGGAATACATAAATAAATAAGCATCAGGACTGAAAAACTACAAAGGCTTACAGCCTTGCTACTCTAAAACCCAGCCCTACCCCCCTCCACAAAATTAGTGACTTTTCCAATCAATGCTTTACCGTTGCCTCTTAGAATACATAAAGGTTATGGAGTCATTTACATTTTTTCTCTGTTTCTCATAAGAGGAGAGATTCCATTTTTAAAGAGCACAGATAGACTTTCCATTTAATTCAATTCATGTAATGACATGCCCCCGTCGCCAAAAAAATGGAGGCGATGGGTCATTGTCCCCCCCCGCCCCCCCCGAATTGGGGAAGAGGCTCAGAGGTGCGAAGCAGCTGGCCGATTGAGAGAGGCCCGTTAGTGGGCTCTCTCTATGTTGATTGGGGTTGCTTTGGCAACTGCTCAATGTGCTCGCGCACACCGCAGCGAGGGGTCTGGGGCTCCTCCCCGTTAGAAGGGAGAAGCCCCTGAAGCCGCGTGAGCGCGGCAGAACAGGTAAAGAGGTGGAGAAGCAGCAGCAGACTGAACGTGCTGCTGCTGCAAAAGAAGAGATGGACCAAGCAGGAAAAAAGGGGATGGCTCCAAAAAAGTGAGATCTGGGGGCAGCGACCGGGCCGACAGTGGACGAGATGGAGAGGAACCGGAGGCAAGTTCCTGAACAGCCTGCCCCACCCCTGCAGATATATTAAGGAGGCTGCAAAACTGTGAGGCCCGATTGAGAGAGGGGGAAACAGCAATAGGACCAGGAGAGGGGTCCAGTGGGGAGGGGGGGGGACCGGCCCAGCAGACCAGGAAGCCCCAACTGGGGAAAGTGGGCCACAGATGCCCCTTGAGGCCCAGGGGCCCGGCCCGGCCATGGATGAGGCCCAGGGGACCGGCCTAGCAGACCAGGAAGCCCCAACTGGGGAAAGTGGGCCACAGATGCCCCTTGAGGTCCAGGGGCCCAGAAAAAGGGGGGAGGGAGGACAATCACTCCTCCAACCAGGTAGAGGCAGGACTGGGATGGCGCCCAAACAAGCAGCATAGCCAAGCGGTGGGCAACGACGGGGGCAAAGGGAGACAAGTCAGATGGAGGTTCCCCCTGGGAACGTGGGACAGACAGGGGGCTTAGGCCCGTTGCTCGACGTGATATACACCAGCGGGGCCCACGAGGCCCAAGGCCTGGAAACTGCAACAACCGGGGTGCAGGATCCCTTTGGGGTCCCAGGGCTTGTACAGCACCAGATGGGGGTAGCACTGGGACCAATCCACGAGCCCAGGCTAGGGGTAGAAGTGGAGGCCGCCCCAGGGGGGCCGAAGGGGAGGGGGGTCTCTCCTTTGCCAGAGGAAGGAGAGGCACCACTGATGACCAGGAGGAGAATTGGAAGTTGCGAGGATGAGGACCAGCCCACCTACGAAGAGTTGTGAAGAGACCAGGCCCTGGAGAGAGAATTGCAAGTGGGAAGAAGGGCAACTGCAGAGCTCCCCAGAACAGCAGGAGCAGCACACCAAGATGAGGATGTAGGCAAGAACACAGGTCACCGGGGAACTGCCCGGCTGAGACGGAACTGGGGGCAGCCAGGGGCGGGAACCGCGCCCAGATCCCCCAGCCTGGGGCCACAAGGGGAGGGGACGGGGCGTCAAAGGGCTGGCAGCTCCCGTGCCCACCCTGGGCCACGAAGAATGTGGTTGGAAGGGGAATGGGTGTGGGTAACACCGGCCCCACCGCCACCTGTGAGAGAGGGCTCCCAAGGGGCTAGGGCCCAGACTGAACAGGATACCCAACAAGGTGGGCCAGCAGCTGCAGGGACTCGGGTCCCTGGGGGGAAGCCGTGTTGGAGAAGACAAGTATGCCCACCACCCCCCTTAGGCGCCCTCCCCCTCCACCTGGGGGGACTTACGGTGGCCTGGCTGCCCCTTTCGGAGAGCATTTGCTGCCAGTCACAAAAGAAAAGATCCGGCGGGGGGATTACGTGGACATATATGCCTTAATGTTCAGTGAGCCTATTTTGGATCATTTGGAGAGTGAGGCGGCTAAGGACAAAAGAAAATTTCCGACGCCCTAAGGCGGATAGGAACTGGGTGAACTGAACATCAGGATTCGCCAAATACATGGAAGTGGTGCTACAGGCAGACTCAGGTCGTGGCCTGGGGCTGCACAAATACGTAGACACTGTGTGTAGGGCATATGCGACCAGCCCCCCAGGGGCCTGATTAAGATATGATGAGGCCTTCCGGCATAGGACTGCCTTGAACCCAGGGATGTGCTGGGATACCCATGCAACGGACTTATGGCTGGAGTGCATGGTGGATGTGACCAGGGCCCCCTTGTCGGAAAGCAGGCATGCCATAGTAAAAGGCGGAGTGGCGGTCGCCAATGAGCCTTTTCGTGGCGAAGGGAGAAAGAACCCCCAGAGCGGTGTGGGCCCCTGCTGGGAGTACAACCGAGCAGGTAGATGTAACAGAACTCATGCAAGTTCCGGCACGGTTGTTCGAATTGGGGGGGGGTGGGGGGGAGAGAGAAGAGGAGTACACACCCGGTCATGAACTGTTTCAAGCTTAGGCAGAGGAACAAAAAAGGTACGTTTGCACAGGGCGGGAGTACCGGAAAAGGAGGTACTGGCTCATCGGGAAATGGGCGAACTGTGCAGGGGGCCAACGCCGGTCAGAATTGACCAGCTTGAGCGTGCCCTGCGCCACCACCCCAATCATCAGGAAGTGTCGTACATAGTGGAGGGATTCCGAGTGGGATTTAGGATACTGGCCGCCCAAGTGAACCCAGTGGTATCTGTGCGAAATTTGAAATCCATGATGGGAAGGCAACATATAGTCCGTAGTAAAATAGATAAGGAAGTGAAGGAAGGCAGGGTGGCAGCCCCATTTGCCCCCCCCCCCTTACCAAATTTGTTTATATCCCCTTTGGGGGTAGTTCAAAGAAGGCTGAAGGGGAATTTCGCTTCATTCACCACTTGTCCCATCCGAGAGGCAATTCAGTCAACGACGCCATTCCAAAGGAACTCACCACGATTAAATATGCTTCCTTTGACGTGGCTGTTGAAAAAGCCAGAAGGATGGGACGGGGGCCCATGATGGCGAAATGCGATGTAAAATCGGCTTTTTGACTGTCACCTCACCTGTACATCCAGATAGTTTCCACCTCTTCAGTTTTTATTATGAGGGGCAATATTACTTCGACCGGGCGATGCCGATGAGGTGCTCCATTTCCTGTTCAGTTTTGAGAGATTCAGTACCTTGATAGAATGGGTCTTTAAACAACGGTGGAAGGAGGGAGAGGTGACAAAATACCTCAATGACTTCCTTCTAATAGGCAGTCCTGGGTCTGGGGATTGTGCTGGGGGCTTGCATTCTTACCAAGAGGTAGTGGAGGACCTGGGGGTCCCGTTGGCTCCAGAAAAGACAGAAGGCCCGACTACGAGACTGACGTACTTGGGTATTGAGCTGGACATGGTGAGGGAGCAATCCAGCCTCCTGCCAGGCAAATTAGAGGCCCTCAGGGCTAAGATACAATAGTGCTTGGCCATGCAAAAGATCACTGTACAGGCCCTTCAATCCCTGGTGGGCAGTCTCAATTTTGCTTGTCGAGTAGTGGCGCCAGGCAGGGCCTTCCTAGCCCGCTTATATGAAAGACTAAGAGGGGCAACTGCCCCACACCACAGGATTCGAGTAACAAAAGAAATGAAGAAGGACTTAGGCACATGGCTCTCCTTCCTAACTGAATTCAACGGAGTTAGCTTTTGGAGAACCAGAATGTTACTGCAAGCAGACCTGCAAGTGCGGTCGGATGCTGCAGGGGGATCCGGCTGTGGGGTCTACTTCAGGACCCATTGGTGTGCCGCCCCATGGCCCCAAATTTGGCATGAACAAGGAGTGACCAGACACCTTACATTTTTGGAACTAGTTCCAATAGTTGTGGCTGCATTGGTCTGGTCTGACCAGGTTTGCCAACTGATCGGTCCTGTTCTGGTGTGACAACTTAGCCGTTGTCCACGTAACACCATTAAACACCTTGTCGTCCCGGTTTCCCAGAGTTATGGGCTTGGTACGGGTACTGGTGCTGGCATGCTTGAGGACCAATATTTTATTTACAGCTAGACACGTACCCGGGATCGACAATGGCATAGCTGATGCCCTTTCCCGATTCCAGATAGCTCGTTTCAGAGAGTTGGCACCGGAGGCCAGACCAGCCCCCGATCCCCTTCCACCAGGGTTATGGAGCCTTGGGGACTAACAGCACAGTCTATCGTACAGGCATCGTTGGCCCCATGAACCCAAGCAGCATACGGTAGGGCGGTCAGGGAGTTTCAGGATTTCCAGGTCTCAAAGGGTTGGGGCACGGGTTTTCCTATCAGTGAGCTGGAAGTGATACAATTCGCAATCCAGCAAAGAGAGAAAGGATTAGCATTGGACACGATAGGAAGAAAAGTGGCCGCCCTGGTATTTGCCAACCACCTTATGGGTTTCCCGTCCCCGGATAAGGGATTTTACATCAAACATATGTTGGAAAGCTGGGCGCAGGCTGCACGGCCCCCGCGCAGAGTTAGAGTACCACTTATGACACCCAGACTGGTAATGGTGAACAGGGCTCTTCCCAAGGTGTGTTACGACGCATACAAATTGAAACTTTTTACTACTGTGTATGCTGTGACATTCTTTGGTTTTTTTTGCAGCAGTGGGGTAGTTGCTGCCAATGCACGGGACAGGTCAGACACCCCCCCTCCAAAATACAGATGTAGTAAGTGAGGCAGATAGGGTAGTGATTTGGCTTCGCAGGTAAAAGACTGATCAACGGAGGAAAGGGCATACGGTCCAGCTGTACAGGTGCA
Source organism: Sphenodon punctatus (assembly GCA_003113815.1). Classification (NCBI taxonomy): domain Eukaryota; kingdom Metazoa; phylum Chordata; class Lepidosauria; order Sphenodontia; family Sphenodontidae; genus Sphenodon; species Sphenodon punctatus. The sequence goes on along the minus strand of QEPC01009171.1, from coordinate 816,990 downwards.
GGCAAGCTTCAATATGTCCGGTATTACATATGGGTTGTTACCTTCAGGTGAGGCCCCAGGTAGCTGGGACCTTCTTCATCCACTAGGATGCGACTTTACTTACCGGTCACCAAGTTACCGCGGTTTTCAGGGCTGCCTTGGGCAAAGCTGGTTTACCCCCTAAGGAATTTGGCTCTCATTCTTTTAGGATAGGGGTGGTCATATCAGCCGCCTCGGCAGGGTTGCCCGAGGAAGCCATTAAGGCAGTGGGGCGATGGAGGTCCGGGGCATTTAAGAGAGATATCAGACCGCTCCATTGCTAATAACAGTGTGTTTCTTAATAGGAACGGGAACCCGAGACAGGAAGAGACCTGAAGTTTGGATTGTGGGGCACAGCATTGTCAGATGGGCAACTAGAGCTGCCGCACTGTCCGAAGTTGGTGCTCAATTAGGTTTAGGCGAACACGCAAAATTTAGATGGTATGGGAGGAGTGGGATGCGCTGGGCACAGCTCCTGCCCGTGTTGAAAGGTTTGGGAATAAGCCGCAGCCCGGACATAATAGTCATCGAAGGTCGATATGCTAGGACCCCTTGGGATCAGCGTGTTTGTAACATGTGCCAACAGGGGGAGGTAGATACTCCAACTCACATAATTCTTCACTGCCCGGCATTCGAGGGCTTAAGGATTAGGTATTTGAAGGAACATCTTGAAAAGGTAGTAACCAACCGAACGTTGAATAAACTACTATGCCCTACTGACTCAGAACGCTCTAGGGCTGTAGCCAAATTTTGTAGGGCGGTGGTTTATATCAGGAATACAACCCCTCCTTCTAGGAATTGCCAGGAGTGAGGAAATGGCATGCCAGGGGTAGAGAAGGTGGGGGGATGTCTAACCCAGGATAGTAGCCCCCTCTGTACTGACCCGAGATGTAAAACACAGCTCTTCGTTAACTCCAGATATATAGGTACCTCCTAATGAAGAGGAGCAGATGAGTATGATGGCTATTAGAAGCCGACACGAGACTGGGGGGGGGGGTACCTGTCTCTTATACACATCTAGATGTGTATAAGAGACAGGAGCAGATGAGTATGATGGCTATTAGAAGCCGACACGAGACTGGGGGGGGGGCCTTGTGGACCTTGTGGACCCTGTGAGTAGTCCCTAGGTCGGTAGACCCTCCACCGAGAACTGAGTGGAGATAGGCAAATGGCTAAGCGTCTGAAAGAACTAATTGTATATATTTCGAAGGGGTATAATGGAGTACCCGCTCTGAGCTCTATTTTGTATCTAATTGTTATAGGTTCCAGTAGTGTGTATTGTTTTAATTTTGAATGTATATGTTATATTATATTACATTGTATATGCTGGCAATAGCGGAAGCTAAGCTGTAATAAATATTATTATTATTATTATAGTCATCCATTCGGCGGGAAATGATATCACTTCAAACAAAAGGGGTCAATTTAATCATACGTATTAAGACAGATTTGCTGACAGTAAAGGGATGGTTTCAAGGGGTTAAATTGGTTTGAACAAATTGGATTCCCAGAATATGGTGGCATAGTGCACGTAAACCAGGCAGGGTAGATAGAGCCCGAAAGGGCATCAACCGGGAAATAAGCAAATGGGTTCTCAGTGTGGGCGGTACCTTAATTAACCACAGCGGGATAGTATACACCAACCCCACCTTATTCAGGGGTGATGGGGTCCATTTATTGGACAAAGGGAATCAGTTGTATTTGGGCGCCCTGACAGGGCAGCTTGAGGGTTTGTTGTTATGTTAGGCGGTGGGGGCAGGGCAGTTCATTTTGACTCCCTCTTGGTGGCAGGGGTCCAGCAGGTGAGGGTAGGACAAATAGGTTAAGATAGTTAAAAGAGTCATCTCCATAAGAGATGGGGATGTGATACCTTGTGTAATGCAGGGCGCAGCATGCACAGGGGCCATAACCCTGGGAGGGGTGCTTCGCAGGGTGAGTAGGGGCATGCACAGCTCTCTTATCTTGTGGGGTGCATACCGACTTACTCATGCCCAAAGTGGGCACCCCCCCCTTCGGCCAGTTGCTCAGAGGCAGTCGAAGGAGGGGATGTTTTTAGTTTACTGTACTGCCAAACGGAAGGCGCTTCCGAGACAGTACTCAGTTCGTAGTCAATAAGGCTTGTTTTTAGCTAGCATGCTGGACCCAAGATTGCTAGGGCAATCCCCCACCGGCCTTACAATTTGATTGGTTGAATAAAGAGTGCGGCCATGCCATTTTAAAACCAACATATGTCTCTGCGTCTTTGGGGTGCGTCGACAACTTCTGTTGACCTTTTAGAGGTCATCGAACAGGCCTCTCTAAGGATTCAGGATGCAGTTATCCTCTAAACCTAGCCTCTTTTTACCTTTCTAAGCAAGTGCCAGCTAAACCCATAGGCTAAAAGTTGGAAGGGATAAAAAGAAATCATTTCCTTCCTCTTTGTTGCAAGGAGGGGAAAGCACATACTTCTTTGGAGTAGTAAGTAAAGGCCATTTGCATGCTGAGCTGTCAGACCATGCACTTTCCATTAAAAAGATAGCATCCTTTTTCATAAGTCCATTTGGGATCCATTTTAGTGTTATCTAAAAATCAAATCTACATGGTAATCCTTTTAATGTACTCTTGACTTTTAAAAACAGCTTTATGTTCCTTCAGGAAATATTTTAAGCCATTACTCAGTAATTACTATTCACCCATGAAACACTGGTCTTTTACAATATATAATCAGTTTGCTGACTTAAAAATAAAGCAGGCTGGAATTCTGTCTAGTGACAGAAAGGAAAACCACAGCTACAGGAGAAAAATGCTTTTCTACCAAGCCTTACAATCCAGAGTGGGGTATCTATTATACATTAATTAAACTAAATAGACCCTTCTTTTCGAGATTCAAAGTCTCCAAAGGAAGATAGCTAGTGACTGCAGCATGTACAATGGCCACTGTTTAAAAAGGTCGACATTTGCTAAGAGACAGTACAGTGTGGACTATTCTTAATTTAACATGGGGAAACCAGTATTTCAGATATAGCTGTGCTTTAGTCATTTGCAAAGACTTTTTAAAGTGGAAACTGTGCTACAATGCTACTTCATAACTGGCTAGCAAAGAGTAGGGAAGTGTGAAAGCAGTATTTCTAAAAACACAGTTGGCTTTGAAAAGGTCAGCCTATGAGATTGAGCAACACAGCTGCTGTTGACGTTAGCAGAAGGTGTGTGGCTAAATCCCTTGCTCCAGAAGTGCTCTGTGTTGACCTAAGTCTGCTCCCACTGACATCAATAGGAGCCTTATCATTGGCTTCAAAGAGAGCGGAGCTAGACCAAGAGCTGTGAACATCTGAAACTACCATTCTAGGAAATTAAGGGGGGAAACACCCTACCTCTAGGTGTAAAATCTCCCACTCACTAAAGTCAATGGCAAAGTTTCCATGGACTTCAACAGTGGACGTTTCCACCCCAGGTGTCAAGCAGGACACTTGTAGTTTAAAAGATCAGATTATGAACAAAGTTAAGTCACACACAAGCAGACCTTTTGCAGAGGAGAAACCATGACAGCTGTGGCAGATATTTCTCAGACTTGGCATGAGGTGCATTGGAGTTATCTGCAACATGCACAGCAGAAGTCCAGCCATTCTTCAGGAACACTAGAGATGAGCTTTCCATACGGTGTGGTTGGAACTTCAAATAGGGTCAGATCATCTGCAGACATGTTCATGATTATGACTGATATTCAATATCCTCTGTATTGTGCTTGGATAAGTCCTTTCAGGCTCAAGCCAAAGCAGGCTCAGCATACTGTCACTAGGTCACACTGGTGACCCTAGAGAGGTAACGTGGGGGCAACCAAGGATTATGGTGAGGCAACAGAGCCAATAACCCAGGCTCAGCAGCTTAGCACTCCGCCACCTGAGGGCAGAGATGGGTTAACTGACTGCTAGAGTGAGTCGTTAGTCTAGCTGGAGCCCTACAGATCAGGAGATCCAAAAATAGGTCAGTCACACGACCCTGGCTGAGGATCTAAACGCAGAGCAGAGCCCAGTCAGCCGGACTCCCATCCAGCAGCAAACAGGGTGAGGACCTTTTGGGAGTCTCCCTTACTAAGAAAGGTTGGTGGGAATCCTGACCCGACCCAGGGTAAGGACTAGGGTGTTCCGAGAGGCCCTGAAGGGCAGGATCTTAGGAACCAAGGGCAGGCTGTAGGGAGCCGTGGAGGAAACACTCCCCAGGTGCAGAACTAAGGGCAGGAACAGAAGTCTGCTGCTTCAGGAGCCCATTCATAACTTAACACTGCCCAGGTGGAACTGACTCAGGACAAGTTTAGGGGCCTGCCTAGTCAGGTGACCTACACCCAATACTGCTCAGCCTAGACATGACTCAGGGCGACAAACGAGCAATACTGCCCAGCTGATGCACAACTTGGGATAGGGGTCTGTGGCTTTAGGTACCCTGCAGTAGTTAGTACTGCTCAGCTGAGGCCAGGGCTTATGCCTGCTACTTACAGGCACTCTGTGGAAAGCCTCGAGATAAACTATATTTAGTTAGTTAGTTCGATTTCTTGGTCACCCCCTCCTGCTACAACAGTTCGGGGCGGCTTACAACATACTTAAAAATATATAAAAATGTAATACACACTTCAACAATAAATAGCAACAATATAAAAATAATAATAAACAAACCCCAGGTGGAGCCAAAAAAAAAACTCCCCCCATCACGCGTCTCCCTTGCCGAAAGCCTGGCAGAACAGTCAGGTCTTCACCGTCTTCGGAAAGAGGGAAGGTCTGGGGCCAGACCGACCTCCCTCAGGAGGGAGGTCCGCAGCCATGGTGCAACCACTGAGAATGCCCACCTCCACTATCACCACCCAAGATACCCGGGGGACTCTGAGGGAGGTGTCCCCGGCCGACGGCAGGGGCCGGTCCAGAACCCAGAGGGTGAGGCAGTCCTGCACGTAAGCTGGGCCCAGGCCATTTAGGGCTTTATAGGTCAATACCAACTCCTTGAATTAGGTCCGGAAGACTATAGGCAGCCAGTGCAAAAAATGAAGCACTGGTGTAAAGTGCTCATGGCAACCCGTCCCCATAAGGAGACGGTCCACCGCGTCCTGCACCAGCTGCAATCTCCTCTCCAGACTGTCGCCAAGGGTAGCCCCACGTAGAGCATGTTGCAATAGTCCAGTCTTGAGGTGATGAAAGCATGGATGATAGTGGCTAGATCCACATCCGAGACATATGGCCAAAGCCAACGCACCAGACATAATTGGCTAAATGCGCCACAGCCACCACCTGGGAATCCAGGCGGAAGGAGCACCCCCAGACTACGGGCCTGGGGAACCAACGGAGGGCAGGCCCAGTTAACGACGGGTGCCACCACTACCTCAGCCCTTCCCACCAACATCACACCTGTCTTGTCGGGATTCGGCTTCAGATGGGTCACCCTCATCCAGTCCCCCACAGCTGCCAAACACTGGGTAAACACAGAGACTGCCAGGTCTGGGTCAGTTGACAAAGGTAAAGTTGGGTGTCATCAGCATACTGGGAGGACACTACACACCAGACCTTCTAATGACCTTGCCCAAAGGCTGCATGTACACGTTTGTGAGGCAGCTAGGAAACCTACAGCAATGCAAACCAGCTGGGTGTGAGACAGCTGGGGAGCCAAGGTCCTAGAATAACTCACCGGGTCAGTAATAGGGTGCTAGGGAAATGCCAGGACTGTGCTGGGGGTCCCAGAGAGGGCGATACCATTGGCCTAGATGAAGACCTGGCAGAGAAACATCATTACAGACAGTTGCCTGACTCGAGACACCATCACCTCTGGAACAGGATGGGCTACACTCTGGGCTGACTTAGGCGGAGGTCTGTGGGACTAACATGCTGAATCTTGACAGCACCTACAAAAGAGATATGCAGAGTTGGGGAAGCTGGGTGTCACGATGCCAAAATGTTTGGGCTCTAGTCCTACAGGGACTTTAGGTTTGGGCTGGACCACCTTGCCAGAACTGGGGCCAAGGGGATTATATGCGAGTCTCAAGGTGAGGTTACACAAACCAAAAGCTTGCGAACTGCCACACTAGATTTACCCCCTCAGAGCTCTCCATGTCACTTGTTCAGCCCTTTGAGCTGGAATACAATAGCTATATTTTAGCTGCCCATGCATTCAAAAGAAGGATAAAATTGGCAAGGAAGGAACAGAGAGAATTTTAGGCTATCAGTACATCAAGGCTTATAATCAAGCAGATACGAAGGTGTCACTACTCATTTTGGTACCGTAATTATCTTGTGCACCACATTTAACAAGATAATTTTAGGGTCCAAATGTAGAGTTAAGCCTACAAGTGTTTCAAAATCTTCATTCTGTGGAGATATATACAGAGAGCAGGACCAGCTGGGTCACAGGCCAGAATGCTGTGCTACAGCAGACAAGAGCAGGCGACAGACACTGTGCCTTCTAATTACTGCTGATCTCATCTAGACCAACAAGGTTGTTCCTCTAACCCCTCTCACCTTCCAGCTCCACTATCCTTACTCCAGGGACACCCCCGCTTTCAGATGCCCTTCTTTAAATGCTAGTAGTCCTTAAACATAGGTTTAAGGAGTGTGTACTCAGGTCTGTGTACTCATATCCTCACCACATGGATCATCCAGCCATCATTCTTGATGTAACCAAGCCAAGTGCGTGCACCTGGGGCCACATCTTCGTGAATGTTACACTCCTGGTCTCTCTCTCTGTCCCCCTTCCTTCATC